>SNQJ01S0290423.1:0-10782 GCA_010110895.2 Picea sitchensis | reverse complement strand
AGCCGGGTTGGATCCATAAAAATAGGTATAACAGAAAGAGCAACAGACCGAAGAAAAACAATTACAGGGGCCACCTTACATACCAAAAAGGGGTGAAGCGGAACAGGAGAAGAACCCAATGTAAAAACTACCATATGCAAGCGAATATGGTACACATGAAGAAAAACAGCAGCAAGAGAGGCCCATATGGAACAGAACCTCTGCCAAGTTCCTGGAGGATGACAATAATATAACAAGCGGCCAGAGAAGAAAAGAGTACCTTCCTCATGCAGGTTGATACAAAGGCAAAGACGGTCATCAAAAGATGGGAGCGAGAAATAAACAACCCTCGCAGGGGAAAATCCTAAACAAAACTAACTTAGTAAGTGGGGGGGATAAGGAACCCAGGAGCCACACTGGCCATAACAACCCTCTACCACAGGACGATGGAGGAAGCCCAGAGAACAAAAATGTTGATAGGTAAGATGTGTGCAGACCAAAAGGAAACAAACAAGAAAGAAACCAGGGACCAGAATAAGGTGCTCACAGGTATTATGAACCGTCTCAGCAACTTGGAGGCGAGCGCTAAAAGACTTGCGGAGGACCAACGAAGCCAGCAGGAAAGAAAGGAGAGACTGACAGGGAAATTCCATCTTTATCTTCACTATGTCCACCATATAGATATTACTCCAACCAACAAAAATGGAACCCCGACGTGCATCAGAAAGATACGCCTGGTGGAGCAAAGGGAGGAGAATGAGGCCAGGAAGGATGGTGATGAAGAGAACCCCATCAACCTGGACTAGCGCAGGACCAGTCCTGGTCAGGGTTCTTAGTGTAGGAGCTAACCCCACTATGCTTATGTTTTCTCTGTTTTCGTTATGCTGTCGTTTTTCAAACTGGATTGCAGAGGTTTGGGTCGGTTTCCCATGGTGGCGGCCCAGGCCTCCCCTTCTATATTAGACATTGCTCCCCTAGGACCCCAGATCTAGTTTCCGTTTTGGCAGATCTTGAGAGTCCCTGTATCTTTTTTGTATTATAATTCCCTTCAATAATATAGATTTTCACACTCATTTACAAAAAAAATAAAATAATAATCTATATGCTCAATCAATCATGCATTTTAACGTTTCCCAAATCAAACAAAATGCACAAGATTAGTTAAACATTATTTTTTTCATTTTTAACCAAACATTTTTTCCATGTATGCATAAAAACTATAATTGGTACCAACGATTCCATGCTTCTTTGTGCCCTTTTAGAGTTAACTTTCAGTAAGTACCAAGGGTGCCATATTCACACATGCCCTTCAAGCATCCAACTTTCCTTGGTGGGGAAATTGGTGCACTTGTTGATACCACATTAACTCAACTTGTCCCTACCTTGTTGATAAATTAAGGGTCACTAAGGAATAAGGATAACACCTTATTGCATGCCCCTCAACTAAACCTCATGAGGGACCAAACTTGTAGCCTATCCTCACAACAACTTGCAATATCTAGGTAAAGTCATCACAAGATTTTCAACCTAGAACATAGAATAGGAGTGTTAGTAGGTGGAAACATGAATGTTGTTCTCCTCTCCTGGTGTTACCATGTACAAATCCCATACAACCCTATTACCCATGTTTGGAATGATCGGAAAGAATATTCCTTGTGCCTTCACACACAAAACTCAACACATTAAATAGTTCAAAAATCATATATTAAAGCATATCATTAATCACATGGCATATCTTAACTTCATGACCCAATTCAGAGTCCAAATAATATCAATGTAATCCCACATCGCCATACACCTGTGGTTTCCCTGTCACACTAGGTAAACCATCAATAACATCTAGAATTGAATGCATCTAAAACATGTGTATTCATCCATTACAATATTTCATAAGTGTGTGAGTCGGTACCATCAATTACACCAAATCAATGTACATTTTATCCATCCATGTTATCATATAATAATAATAAAACTCATTCAAAAATTATAATTAAAACCAATCCAAATAGTTAAGGAGTTTAAGTTTTCTCATTGTAACAGATGTCAATAAACCAAGTCATCTTGTAAACAAAATTCCCTCAAATAATAAAATCCAGTTTGTCAAACTAGTCAAAACAATTGGGGCACTACATACACCCCCTCTTCAAGAAAATTTGTCCTAAAGTTCTAAAATAAATATAGAAATTGCTAACGCATTTCAATTGCATCCTCTCAAGTATCTCAACTAGGACTATAACTATCCCATTGGACCTTCACACAATCTACCAAATGACATCGAAGCTTTTGAGTGTGTCAGTCCAAAATATGGATTGGTTTGGCCATCAAATCCCCCTCGTCCGACATCTGCAAATGACTTAAATCAATAACATGAGAAGGGTTTGAAATACAATGATGAAAAATGGATACATGAACAACATCGTGCATACGATCTAATGATGATGACAATGTAAGATGATAAGCAAATGGTACCTTTCTTTCAAGAATTTTAAATGGTCCCACAGATCAAGGTGACAACTTAGTCCGTACCTTTCTTTCAAGAATTTTAAATGGTCCCACAGATCATGGTGACAACTTAGCTCCTTTTCGAAATTTAATGGAGTTCTTTTGTGATCTAACTCAAAATGCCTGTCCCTAGTCCTTGCACTCCTATGCACTACATAACTCTTATGTATGTCTTTTGCTTCTTTTAGCCTTCCTTTAATCATCTTCATTTGTTCTTCCATTTCTTGGATGGATTCTAGTCCAATTAGGACTCTATCATCTATCCTATCCAAACTAAGATATGTCCTACATAGTCTACCATGCACCAAACAAGTCATCTTAATCGAGCTTTGATCATTGTTATTATATGCAAATTCTACAAGAGGTAAAAATTATTCCCGGTGTTTTTGTTTATCCATTACATGCATACATAACATGTCTTATAATACATCATGTATTCTTTCAGTCTATCCATTAGTTTCAAGATGGTATGTTGCACTAAAATTAAGTCGCATTCCCATTGCCTCTTGAAAACTTTTCCAAAATCTATATGTAAACAATGACCCTCTATCAAAAATTATCTTCTTTGGAATTCCATGCAATCTTACTATCTTGTTGATGAACGATCTTGTGATATTTGGTGTTTGATAAGTATTCTTTACCGGAAAAAAATGTGCACTTTTAGTCAAGTTATCTACTACCACAAAGATAAAATCGTATCTCCCTGACATTATAGGAAATCCTACTATGAAATACATTGAAATCACTTCCCATTTTGATTATAGTATCGCAAGAAGTTTCAATAATCATGTTAGGTGTTGATGCTTAACCTTTGCTTGTTGACATTCAAGGCATCTAGCTGCATAATTAATTATAGCATTATTCATTTCATTTGAAAAGAGCAATGGTTTCATATTCACATTCATCTTCATTACCCCTGGATGAGTCATAGAAATTTCTCTATGAGATTTTTTTAAGCGATTAAATTCCAAATATCATCATTCAGAGACATATAAATCCTTTCACAAAATCATAATAACATATCTTTATCTAAGTTATGTCCTTCTTTTCTTGTTTAGATACTTATTTATACCATTCATGTTCCAATTGTAATTTCAATATATTTTCTCGCAAATTCATCTTCAATGAAAAAAATTGAGAAAATGCACGGTCTATGACTTAAAGAATCTTCCACTCTATTCATTGTCCCTATAATGTATGATATATCAAAATCATACTTGTTAAATAATTATGTCCACCTCCTTTTTCTAGCATTCCCATTACTTTGCATAAATATGTTTTGAAGTCCATGATGATCTCTCTTCAACTCAAATTTTCTTCCAACTAAGAAATGTCTCCAAATTCTTAATGCATGAACCATCACCACAAGTTATAAATCATGTGTTACGTAATTCTCTTCATATGGTAGAATATTTCTCAAAGCGTAGGAAATCACCCTACCTTCTTGCATTGATACTCCACCTAATCATTCTCTCGAAGAATCCATACATACCAGAAAATATTGATCCATATTTGGTACTTTTAATATAGATCCATTGTCAATAATTCTTTAAGTCCTCACATTGCTTCGTCCACACAAATTTTGTATTCTTCTTATGTAATTCAATAATAGGATTCTTGATCTTTAAAAAACTTTCCACAAATATTCTATAATATCCATCCATACCCTTAAAAATGCATACCTTGTGTACATTAGTAGGCACCATTCATTCCATAATTTCCTCTATGTTTGTTGGTTCCACCGCAATTCCTTCTCCTAAAAATATACGTCCCAAATAATGAATATTTGATTCATAAAATAAACACTTAGAAATTTTAGCATATACCTTATGCTCTCTAAGGCATTGCAACACTTGCCTTCAATGCTCTTCATGCTCTTTCAGTGTTTTGGAAAAACAAAATACCATCCAAAATCACTTACATTGACTTGTCGAGATATTGTCAAAACACTTCATTCTTTAAACTCATAAATACACCAAGTGCATTCATCAATTTGAAGGGTACCACTACAAATTCATAATGACCAAAACATGTCTTAAATGTTGTCTTAGGAATATCCTCTTCTCTTACTCTTAATTTATAATATCCAAACCTTATATTTATTTTATAAAACACCTTATCCCCTTTCATTTCATCGAATAGATCATCGATTCTAGAAAACGAGTATTAATTTCCTATCGTGGCTTTGTTTAATTGTCAATAATTACTACAAAGTCTCCATGATCCATCATTCTTCTTCACAAATATCATTGGCACTCCCCATGGTGATATACTCGAAAGAAGAAATCCCAAATCTAAGAGCTCCTAGAGTTATCATGCAATAAGGAGCCTTTGTGATAGGTTCAATTCCTTGTTTGAATCCGATTGTGAAGCCCAATTCTCTCAGGTGGTAACCCAAGTAATTATTTTAGAGACACATCTGATAATTTAGATAACATAGGATATTGTTCTATACTTACTGTATCCATTATTGTTCATAGCAGTTACGACATACAACTGACATCATTTCCTCATAATTTTCTTCAATTGCAATGCTGAAATGAATCTTAGTGATACTCCTATATTCATCCCTACCAAGATTCTTTTATGTCTTGAAGCATCGATAACTTAAAATGTAGTATCTTTATAATCTAACACCACTTCACAACTCTCTAACCAATATGTACCTATAACTACATCATAGGATCCCAAGGTAGTTAAATACAATGATAATCGGGTTACATATACACCAAGGTAAATCTCACAATTTTTAACTAAATGTCCTACTTCTTGCTTAACTCTGGAAGCCATTTCTACTTGGTTGAAATCCTCTTGATTAATTTCCATCATTTTTATCTTAATAATGCATCATGAGAAATGAACCTTTATTTTGTTCTTGGATCTACTAATAATGAAAAACTAATATCATTTATCCTACATGATGTCTCGATTATAGTGAGTTGATGCTTGACAACTCAACTTGGCAATTGTTCACCGCTACATGGATCCTGTGGGATTTAAAATAATTTATAGTTAAAAATCTCATTGTTCAACATTCATGGAAATGTAAAGGAAAGAAATGTGTTGTCTTAGATTTTCTTAGGTGGGAATATAACAGGTTTGCATGTTTTCCTCTAGAAGCATAGACAATAGGGTTACCATTCTAATGAGTTCAAGAGGTGGGTAGAGGATATCACCACTATTAATAGTCCTTCCTTGGATGTCTTTGGAACATTTGATAGTGGGAAACTGTGGTTAATGGTATGTTATGAGAGAATATGGATCAAATGAGGGAGATAATTTGAGATTTTCTAGTCGATGAGCATCCTACGTAACAAACTTGATATCCATTAAAAGAAACCATCGGGGATTACGAAAAATGGGACTAGCTCATGTAATGATACAATCGATTAGATTGATATAAAATAAATTATTATTGTTATGATCTCTCATGACTATGTAAAGAGTACCATTCATAATATTAATAGGTGTGTAGAGGATAAATAATGTAATGTGGCCATAATCATTAAATAAGGCCACTAGGTAGTTGTAGGTTGTGTTAATTAATATCTAGTGGCTTAGTCATTAATATACAAGCCACTAGCGGTTAAGTTAGGGTAGTGTAAGATCGAAACTATAATAGGGGAGGAGTCTTCTAGGTCATCACATGGAATATTTTGTATTGGAGGTGGTCCCCTCAAAAGGGTAATTTTCAAAAACTTCCCTTGGGTAATTTTCAACTATGTAAGTGCCAAGGAAAGGCCTCCAAAATCAATCATAACACTCAAACATAAATTGATCACCTTAATTCTCCTCAAGATTTCATCAAATTTGGTTTTGATTATTTTTATTGCTCTATTTGGTTCTTCCTCTTGAGAGAAGTTAGCTTTGACATGCTCAATATACTTTTGTATAATAACAATTACTCCACATGGAATGTAAAGCATAACATATCTAAGGTTCATTGATGATGTTTGGTCATGCCAACCAATGGAAGACCTTCTCTTTTCGCAAGAGTTAATATTAGTTGGTTCATTCATGTCATATATATGCAGAGTCAAAGGTGGTGTATTGTAGTTATTTACATAAAAACAAGAAGTTTTGATGGCCACATTGTTTTTTGATTTGATGGTAAGAAGCAATCAAGAGACTCCATATAGGGTTTTGATATGACACCACAATTTTATTAGTCTTGAAAGAAGGAAAAGCCATGACTAGGTCCGAAGAGAAATCTTCAGTTTGGCTTCAAATAAGATAACAATCAACAATCTATCGTAGTTGGTAATAGCTCAAGCTTTGGCAACCAAATTCCAAGAGGAACTTGTTTGAACAAGGATTCTTCTCTGAGAATTCTTTTTACTTGAGACAATTAATTAGTATGAAAAGGTTTCCATGAAGCAAAACATCTTCTCTGTATAAATTTTTGAAATACAAAGAACATTGAAGTTTATGTCATTCTTCTAACAGACTTGGAATATTGTAGAAAGGTAAATATGAATAGTGTTAGACTTTAAGCCAAACAATCACATTGTTGGATTGTTATGACATATTTGGCATCAAATTGTAGCATTAATTTTGAAAGACTATAATATTTATTCAATTCTGACTTGCACCAATATAGCTTGGAAAACCATAATGGTACACAGTGGAGAGTGAGCTATCCTTCAAGATAGTCAATAATAACTCCTTTCATGATCGCATTGACCCTTTTCTAGCATCAAATGGTCAACAAGAAGCCCAAGGAACTAGAAGAATTGAAATGCTACTCAAGGGATAGTGAGGGCATTCTCATTTTCTCACTGGAAATTTCGACAGTTTTTTTTACATTTTTTGAAAGAGGCTTTGGAAAGAAATTAGGTGAGGAAATTGAGGCTTTAGGTTAGGTCATTGGATGATTTCTAAGTCATTTAGTCACTATTTATGAAATGGATAATGAATGCACCAAAACGTTTGGCATGGGAAAAGGTTATACCAGCCCTGTAAACATGTTTTGCTTTTGCAATTTGGATAGTCAAACAAAACCTTTGAATAGTGATGTAAAGGATTCAACGTTCAACATTTGGGACCCTCAAACACACTGACCTACTCTCATAGTCAATATAGATCAATACAGAGATATAATATTGTAAATGGTATCATTAGCAATCCAGTAAATAAAAATTATGTAGTTTGAGACCATTAGAAACCCTTAAACAGAGATCAAAGTATTGAGACCATTAAAAACCCTTAAACAAAGATCAAAGTAAGTATGACATTTTTCCTCTTCAGATAGGTCATTGGGCCCCTTTCTAAGTCTTTTATGTATTTGGGATGGTGAAAATTAATAGTGTATAAAACGTTTGCAAGAAAAGTACATGAATACATCCACCTATTTATAATCGTATAGGTCAAGTACAATGCCTTCAAGGGGGATCCTTAGATATATAATGGAAGTAGATCTAAACCCTCATATGTCAACCATAAAGATATTCAGTTAAGAACCAATGAGCATAAATTACATAAAAGATATATCATGGATTCTTAAAGCAAAATCATTTTTTTATTTTTTGGGATGGATGAAGACAAAAAGAAACTAGTGCCTTTGCAGTGGCAGTGACAGTGACAGTCTATTAATTTTTGTTTCAGAAATCTAAACAATAACTTATCAATTTATAACCATGATGAATACCAAACAAGGGACCATGTTTCTCCAAGTTTACAACTTGCCATGACTTAATGACTCGTACTACTATCGGCTATCTGCTCTGTCGGGAGCTCGTGAGGTTATGCGGTGATATATATATGACTATATATATAGAATGAGAGAATATTAGTTATCATTATAACCAAACTGAAATGACATTTTTTTTTTTATGTAAATTAAAAATAATATTAATTATAATTATAAAAAGTCATAATCAATTTCGACCTTCTATCATTTTTTAATGCAGAGTAAATAAACAATGTTGATTATGATTATAATTATAACATTTTTTAATTTGATGTAAAGAAATAATGTTAATTATAAGTATAATTGTAAAAGAAAGATTTAAGGTTGAATGTTTATTAAATTTAATGGTTGGTAAGGTTAGGAAGTATATCTAATTTATTAAAATTAGATATATTTAAGTTGGAGTGAGTTGAAGTGAACATATAGTATTATGAAAAGTGTCATGGTTATAGGTTTTTGATCGAAAGTTAGTTTTAATGGAACAACTAATTTTTAGTTGAAAATTAGTAGTTTGGCTGAAAAGTGGAAAATAGAAACACATGTCGACCGGGGAAAAAAATAGGGGGACACGACGTTTCAACACAGAATGCGACGTTTCGGCACAGAATGTGACGTTTCGGCATGGAAACGTATAAATTGTTTTGGCCGAAATCTTATTATCAGATTTGTGCACACATTGACTCTGCATTTTAGCTATTTTGTCTTTCTTGGTAAACATTTTCACTATTTTTCATCTTTTGGAGCAACATTTTCACTATTTTCTAGTCTTTGGAGCAATATTTTTGCTCTTTTTCACATCTATCTTCATTCTAGATCTATTATGCATCGAAAGGGATTAAATCCCTTGAGGTACAATGATCTATCTTCACTATGGATCTATTATGCCTCGAGAGGGATTAAATCCCTTAAGATGCAAACCTTTTCTTAAGTTTTAAGCTCTAAAAAAGAGTTTTCACCTAGAAAAATTTAATACCTCAAAAAGCATGATAAATATGGAGTTAAGATGGATCTACACTGATTCATCATTTTCCTCACATACTTTCTAATCAAAATTTTATAACTCTAAACATGTCTTGCATCATTATAATGAGTCTTATTATCTAACCATTTGTCTCTCAATGATATGCTATAATATTATTAATTAAAATGTTTTTCATAAAATATAATATTATTAATTAAAATGTTTTTCATAAAATATGTATGATATTATAAAAAAAATTAAGAACAAATCAAAATGTTTTTTTCATAGTTTATTTCCATCTACCTAATGTTTTCAAAAGCAAATCAAAATGTTTTTTTTAAATGGACACCATGTTTTTTAAATATGCCTCACCTAAGTGCATATAAGAATCTTGATTATTATAATACCTCTTGAGTGCATATAAGAATTTTGATTATTATTATAATTCTCCTTGATTATTATAATACCTCGAGTGCATATACGAATTTTGATTGTTATTATAATACTCCTTGAGTGCATATAAGAATCTTGATTATTATAATACCTTTTATAATAATTGAGAGGTGTCATCACACTGTAAAGTGGCATTTAAAAAATGTGCTTTATATTATGGTGTTAATGTATACTATATATTTTCAAAAAACAATTAATGAGTTTTATTTAAAACTTGATTAGAATTTATTTTTTTTAAATATTGAAATGGAGATTCCAAAATTCAAATGAATTAGAGAGTTTAAAATCGTTGGATCTATCTATATAACAATGAAAAATATAAATTAAGAGTTACATTATCAAATTTTAATAACAATTACTTTAAAAAAAAATTAAAAAATCAAATATTTAAACTTATACTTTATTTTTTGTCAAAATCCATTTAGAATTGAAGAACCATCTATGTGGATATATAATTAGAAGAAGTTTTTTTATTTTGAGAGAAATTTTCCAGATTTTCCCCAATATAAGTCATGTTGTGATCGGCATTTTGAATTCAAACAATTTGAAACGTTGATCGTAACATGACTTCTACTATATAAAATATGAAAAAAAATCTTTCGAAATTCACATTGCAAAATTTTTAAAACCGAGATCTTTCATTCCTGAAGAGATTTTTTTACTTATGAATTTATGCATTTCTTTTCATATGCAAATGGGTCTTTTTTCATATGCAAATGGGTCTTTTACAGATGAAATGAAATGATGTATATCCTTTCTTTTAATGCTTCTTTCTTCATGATAGAGATGGAAAGTAAAATATGATACATATAAAACAAGGGTTGCATGGCAACGCAGTCCCTTCCGAGTTAGTTGGGAAATACATGTTGAACAATGAAACTTAATATAACTAAATGCACAAGTAATGAATATTTTTTGTCAAAAGATAATAATTGAGGGTTATTTTTTATTCAAAATGTATAATGAACCATACGCTGAATGGAACTATAATATTCATAAATATAATATAAATATAATAATAAATAATATATTAGATAATAAATATAATATAAATCTAATAATGCATAATAATAAATACATAGTACAACTTTTTATATTTAGATGTGGTGATTGGTGAACTTCATTGATTATGTGATTAATTCTACATATTGAAATACGTGAAGGGAGCAATAACACTTCAATTCTATCAACCAATTAG
>SNQJ01S0290422.1:0-10782 GCA_010110895.2 Picea sitchensis | reverse complement strand
CGTTGGTTAAAAAATTTGAAAGTGGAAGAGGTGCCTTGGCCACTTCTGTTCATCTCGCGCAAAGTCACAGCTTGTGATAGAGGTATGCCCATATCCATGCTAAAACCTCGATGGCATGACCTTCTGATGATAGTTAAGCAATTTGTGACTTGTGAGGGTCGATATGGACTCGTATTTCTCTACCACCTGCGTTTGTTAATGAATTTTATGGGATACCCGTTGAATATGCCCTTTAACTTTCAACATAGCCTATATAAAATGTCAAAAAGGTTTAAAAGGAAGAAGGCTGACAATAGCCTGTTCCACCATGGGCTTATTAAACTTATCATTGTTTATCACTTGAGTTTACACGGTGATAGATGTAGAGCTTTCATCGCTCGAAATGGTTTTGATGACATAGACCCTGTCCAGGTTGACAAGCTTGTGGTAAACGAAACAAAGGTCCAGCCACCTATGCCCTTCCATGTCCTACTTCCTCCTCCTAAACCCTCGGCTGACCCTAAGGTTGACTTACCCGACGCTATAACTAAGAAGTTTGAGACTATTAAAAGGCCTGTAAGTAAAAATCCCAAGGAAAACCCTACAGCTTATGCCAAGGGTAAAAAGAACGCTCAGATTTCAAGAATGGCTAGGAATAAGCCTAAACCCTCGATTGAGCAGAAGCCTATAATCCTTAGTGAGGATTCAGACTCTGACGTAGAACGTTTTCTTGCCAGTGAGTACCCTTACTCACAGGGTTTATGCCCTGAGCCACCTTATGATTTCGTGACGAATCTTCCCCCTTGCCTAAGGAACAATCCCAGTTACCCGGGGATTAAACTGCCTAACGAAACCCTCAACAATGTGAATAAACCCTCACCTGCTCTTTCAAAGCCCACACAGTCTTCCTGTGATCAATGTGATTTGTGGTTGGAACGATACTACATCGACGTTCCCCTACTCCAATCGAAAATTCAATCACTGGAAAGTCAATTTGTAGTGTTAACCAGTCAAAGAGACAAACTCCAAGCAACCGATAAGAAGTAGAAGACGATTGACTCAATTGTTTTCAATAATGTTGAATCGGCCACAACCGTTGTCAACTCCGAATTGGCATGATCAAGCCATCTCATCGTCATACAGGTATGGATTTTGGTATCGTTTTAATTTCGTGAATAACCAGGATCGATATAATGATTTGAATTTGGTCCTTGAATAGCTCTGTTTACATTTCGAAATGGCTCTGTCATAATGTGTTTATCCTGTATACATTTCACTTTGCTAAAATTAAACGGAATTTCGTTTTGGATATGTGATTTGATCATTTCTAGTTTATCCATTGATAGATTTTTATTGGATTTGAATGGTATTCGTTTGGATTTGATTTGTTCGTTTGTCTGATTGAGTTAATGAGATTGACGATTTTCTTTCAATTCAGTTCGTTTTGTATCTGCTCCGAACAGGAAGTTTTTCATGCTCAATTTAGAGTGCGATCATGTTTGGATTTGATTTCGTTATTGTTCGTATGCTGTGATTGGAAAACAATTTCAAGTGAGTTTGGTTGTTACGATCTTGAAATATTTTGTGTCATGTAATCTTCTAAGAACAAGAATACAAATCTGTTTGGTTTCAATTTGGAAAGAACTACTCTATTTCGTATAAAAACAATGCTCTCATTTAAGCCTGTGCAAATGCACCTGAATCGTGGAATGGTTTTGATTTGTAATAACCATGTTAAAACCTTAACTGTTTGATTCTCTCTTACTCTGATTGGATTATTCCATACCTTGAGTTGGCAAGATTGTTTTATGAGTTGGATTTCGATTATAATTGCTGCTCTGTTTGATTTTAAATTTGTAAAACGAATTGGTTGACCTAGGTTATTTCTATCAAAATCAGTTATAATTCGTTTAAATGGAACGATTTTGATCACAGTCAATCGATCATGTTTGCCCAATTTGTAATAACAAATGATTGGATAATTGTTACGAATTATGTTACCAATTAATTGATCCTGTTATCATTTCATTTGAATTGATTTGCGCGCCAGCTTGAGTCAATCTACTTGTGGCATGAATCGTTTGTCAATACAGTTATAACGATTTGAAAATGATCCTGTTCGATTCGATCATATCTCCTGTTGATAAGACAACATAACAAGTGCTTGCGATTTCTTTTGATTATGTTGATTTCGATTGGATATGAAACAATTGCATTGCTATTCCATATGATTTTATCACCTGACTTTGTGGTAACAAAAAAAAACAGAGTACCCGTATCTCTGTAATCAACTGATCGATATTGGTCTTGTTTGATTTCAAAATGGAATAACAATTTCAATTTGTTATTTGTTTTCAAATAGCTATTGGGTGTTAATTGAATTTAATTCTTTAAAATATTTTTAATCGATTTTTATGCTGATTATGTGTCTTATTTAGACCAGCTACAGAATCGCATGATTCTGTAGCTAGTCTATATAATTTGATTTTCTTTTTACCATTTTATTAATAAAAGATCCTTCTAACTTGTCTATTTTTTACCCTTTTCAGGTGAATTCGAATTGCATGGGACTTGATGGACATGCTAGGGAATATTTGTGTTTTTTTTAGTTTTATTTTAGGTTCCTAGTTTAGTTAGACTTGGGATATTTTCCCAGATTTTTTGTAAACAGTTTGATAACTTCTACAGGGAGGTTTTACCCTGTAGAAGCTCTTTAAATACTTATTATTTTTGTAATAAGGATCATCCTCACTTGTGGGATAATCGGGCTATGGATTTCTAATACAAACTGAGACAGAAGTTGATGTTCTGCTACAACTTTCGCTTTCATAATATCAATCTTTTGTTTCATGTTTATGCTTATCAATTTGCATTTGATTAGTGACTACTTTAGCTATCATAGTTTTTTGCAGAATGATATGATTTAACTAATATGATCCATGTTTGATTTCTTTCAACACTTAAAAAAAACAACAATTACTTTATTTAGTTAATGAAGGACAGATTTCTCTTCTTCATCAATTGAATTATTTTGTATAAGTCTTTGCATACGGGTTTATCTAATTGTGGAGATTTATAAATCATATGATTGTTGTGATTTTTATGTCCTGTAATCATACTTGAAGAGCACTGCAGCTATCGTTTACGAGAAGCTCCTGGATTATTCGGTGCAGGGTTCCTCCCTCCGATCAGCTTAGAAGATCATCATACACAGGGAAAATCTAGAGCGTTTCTCCAGGTCAGTTTGTAATTTATTTTCTTTAGTTTAATATAATATTAGTAGTTCAGTTAGATATATTTTTAGTTAGATTTGTAGTTAGAATTAGTATATTAGTTTCTTAGTTTAGTTAGTTTTTTTTTTATTTATTTTCATAAAATTATAAAATCAACAAAAATATTTCTTTCTGTTTCAGGACAGAATGCAAACAAGTTTTTCAGGTTTTATTCAAATCTGTAAATTGTAGATATTGTACATTTTGTGAATAAGTTATATTTCCGTTATTAGTTAGATAGTTAATTAGTTAGAGTTAGTATAGTATTAGTTAGTAGATTATATATAGAATAGTTATATTAGTTTGTTTGTTTTAATAGTTAGTTTTAGTTAGATTAGTTTATTAGTTTGTTTTATTTATTTAGTTAGATTAGTTATTGTAGATTAGTTTTATTTTTTGTTTTCTTAGGACCTTAGACCGGCTAACGGAGCCGCTAAACCCGTCAGGGTGGTTCATCCCAAACAGCTTGGGTTATTAGACAAGCCCAGACTGGTTCAACTCTGTCAGTTGACGGATGATTGATTTCTCCCTTCAACAAATGGCGCTAGAAGGAGGGCCTGAACTTAATTAATGGCACGAGGTGGTCACAAGACTCCTCCAACACCTAATTGCTCAGCCATAGTGACTAGAATCCATTCAAACGATAATATTCCCCTTCAAACAACAACTACTTTAACCGACGATCCACAGATCACAGTTGAGCCAGCAACCCCTAATCCTATAGGTGGTGACATACAAGAGATTGTCCGACAATCTCTTATTAAAACACATAGTGCCTTAGCCCGTTTGAGGCAACCAAACTATCCTTGGGGCCAACCTTTGGACTTCTTTGATATCAGAGAACAATTAGGAGATATTAACCTCACTGTGAATCCTTCAGATCCAATCTTAAATCCTACTACAGGAGGATTTGGGATACCTCCTTCACCACCTCCATCATCTGCTTCCTCTTCTGGAGGAGATTCCTCTGATGAAGGCAATTCCCCTTCTCAACCTTCCACACCCACTACCCCGATGGTAAATCAGAACAACCCTGCTAGACCTTGGCTTGATCAAGATGCCGTAGCTATACCTGGAGCTCAACACCCTTTACCTAAAAACTTGGAGAAATGGCTTCCCAAGTTTGATCCTGACTCAAAATAGATCGTTGAAGATCACATTAAAAAGTTTATGTTAGCCATAAGACTCCGCAATGTCGATCATGAAGACGTTGTCTGTAGGTTGTTCCCTTATACTTTCGAGGGTAATGCATCCACATGGTACTTTGCCCAGCAACCCCATACCATCGTGTCTTGGGAAAAGTTTGAGTCATGCTTTTTGGAAAAATTCGGAGACGGTAAGCCTCCGGAAGTCCTAGTCATGGATCTTTCTAGCTTAAGAATGAACCCAAAAGAAAAAGTTAAAGATTTTAATCAAAGATTCTTAACACTCAAAAACCGAATCCCTGCAGATTCTATGCCTGCTGAGAGTCTTATAATAGCATACTACACTAAAGCTTTACATCAAAGCATAGCCATTTGGGTTAAACGATCTAAGAAAGCCACGTTGCCAAAATCCTTCAAGGAGGTCAGCCAGATTGAAAAAGACATACTTAGTCTTAAGGACTCTATTAGCAACGAAACTGAGACAAGTTCTTCTTCCAAAAAGAAGATCGAAATCCTCCCCAGACCCACCCAAAGTAAAACACAACCTGAAAGCTCTGATTTAGAAAACTTAACCAAAGTTGTTCAAAAACTGTCAAATCAAGTTATAGACTTGAAAAGTTCAACCAAAGAAGCTTACTTGAGCAAAGGACATTACAAACCCTCGTTCCAGAGGCCTTTTCCTACCAATCGACCTAATACAACCACCGAAGGCCTAAATCTAGAAAGTCTGCAATGCACCCTTCAAACAATTCTAGAAGCCCAAGATAACTTGATGCCTACTGAGATTCCTGAGGAGGTAGTTGAACAAGAGACAGTCCAAGAAGAAGAGTCTTCTACAAAATTTTTTGGACACTTCTCAGATAGAATCTTCCAAGCTAACTTCGAGACAGTACATCCCTATAATACCAGGAGTAAGACAACAAACAAACCTTCTACCGAAAACACTACAACTTTGCCTCCAAAGAAATCTAAATCAACTGAGACTAAACAGAGTAATGTGAACCCTAACTTAGATTATGATGTTGTTGAAGATCTTAAAAAGTTAAGAGCTAACATTTCTATTTATGAGTTATTGAAGTTTCCATTTCTTCTTCAAAAAATGTTGCAAAATATTTCAGAGAACGACAAAAATGGTAATTATAATGGTAACAAGGTTGTGAAAAACAAAGTCCCTCAGAAGACTTCCACTAAAAATAATCATGATCCTCAAGATAAAGGAAGCCTTCCTGTAAGTATTGTAAATAATGTAAATAATGTAGATAAGGTAGCTTTAGAAACCGCGAGTAAAAATCCGTAAGCTGCTACTCTTAGTACTCGCAAAAATGCACCTCCATTTTTGTTAACTTTCAAGATTTTTAATAGAAACGTGCACAATTGTATGGTAGACTCAAGAGTGTCATCCAATGTAATGCCTTGGTCTGTTTGCCAGAAGATTAACGCTGAAGTTGAACCCTCTACTTTAAAAATCATACAACTTGATCATACAAATGTCAAAGTTATAGGCAAACTAAAGAATGTGTTTATTAGATTATTGTCTAACCCCAAGGGTCATCAAGTTATTGATATAATTGTTGTGGATATTTGAGAAGTGTATGGTCTATTTTTAAGCAGGGACTAGTCAGAACAGTTACATGGTTATTTTGCGACAGATTGGTCTCATCTATGGCTTCCAGAAAATGGCAAGCCTAATAAAATCAAAGAAAATCGTGAGCGCTACCTTAAGTTCACGGTCATAGATTTGAACGATCCCAATGAACCATTTACACCTTCTGTCGATTCACCCGAAGTACAAGGGATGGACACCTTCTTCGACAATTTCATGGCTGAGGCTTCACCTATCACCAATCCAGAACATCAGTCCGAGATTGTAGCATATATGCAGCCATCACCTTCCACGCAATGATCCTATATACTCAAAGAAAATCAAATTTTGTCTCTGTATTTCGATGGGTCAAAGTCCAAAGAAGGAGCCGGAGCAGGCTGTGTCATCATTGATCTGGCAGGTAACAAAACATTGATTGCATGTAGGTTGGAATTTGAATGTACTAACAATACTGCAGAATATGAGGCTTTACTGCAAGGTCTTAGAAAAGCTTCTGATATGAACATTCAAAATTTAACCGTCTTTGGCGACTCTGAAATAGTGGTTAGACAGGTAAGAGACTCTATCCATTGTCTGTATCTGCATCTCAAAAGCTACCAATCTGAGGTATGCAATTTAATGAATAAATTTTCCACTTTCAATATAAATTCTATTCCTAGATTGATAACTCTGAAGTAGATTTATTAGCTAATGTAGCTTCTAAACTTCTTCCTGCAGAAGGTTTTTCCCTAGATGCATTCTCCATTGAGCTGCTATTTTGGCCATCCGTGCCCAATAACATCATGAACTGGAGAGTATTTTATGACGATCAACAAATTATTAACTTTCTGCACATGGAAGAAACCTTTCAAGGCACGGTGATAGACGAACACACGCACGATGACAATTTGCGCAATTTCACGATAATACCAGATCCTAGAACTCCTGAATCTTCATCAGACATGGTAAACTTGATCCCTAAATCTGTAGTTAGATTAGAGAAGTTTTATGATTTTCAAGATAAATTTAAAAAGATGGTCAACTGTAAAACCAATAGTTCCTTGTTATCTTATGAAAAGGTGAAATTAGGAACTAATGAAAATCCTCAGTGCATTAATTTAGGGTTAGGGTGTTCTCGACAAGAAAAATATGCATTTATTAAATTGTTCAAATAATTTAAAGATGTCTTTGCATAGACGTATGATGACCTTAAAACATTCGATCCTAACATCATACAGCATGTCATCCCAATGAAGCCCCAAACCTTACCCTTTCAACAAAAACTGAGGAAAATGCACCCCAAGCTCGAACCGACTGTTAAAAAAGAATTGAATAAGCTCCTAAATTCTAAGATAATTTTTCCTATTAAACACACTCAATGGGTTTCTAACCTTGTCCCAGTCCGGGAGAAAAGTGGGGAAATTCGACTCTGCGTCGATTTTCGAAATCTTAATAGAGCGTCTGATAAAGACAACTATCCTGTCCTGCCTATGGAACAGATCCTTCAACAGGTATCTGGTTCTGAAGGGCTATCCTTACTGGATGGTTTCTCTGGATACAACCAAGTCCTGATGTCTCCACCAGACAGACTAAAAACTACCTTCCGTACCCCGTGCGACACTTATGCTTATCACAAAATGACTTTTGGATTGATTAATGTTGGTGCCACTTTTCAAAGAGCAATGAATATTTCTTTCTGAGGCTTAATCAATCAGTCCGTCGTAGTTTACTTAGATGATGTGACTGTATTTTCTAAAAACAAAAACGATCATCTAGCTCACTTGCGAGCCGTCCTACTGTGATGTCATAAATACGACATCTCTTTGAATCCGAAAAAATCCATCTTTGCAGTAGAACATGGTAAACTCTTAGGATTCATTGTGTCTAGTGAAGGGATGATTATTGACCCCGAAAGGACTCAAGTCATCGCAAAACTTCCTCCTCCTACATCCAAAAAATCTATGCAGTATTTCTTAGGCCAAATTAACTTCGTGAGAAGATTTATCCCCAGCTTCTCCGAAATGGTCAGACCCTTGCAGAACTTAATTAAGAAAGACACCCAATATCACTGGGGACCCCTAGAAAACCAACATTTTAATGCAATAAAGAAGGCTATAATAGACACTTCATCTCTCATGAGCCCCGATTTCTCTCAAGATTTTACACTTTACACTTTTGCTTCTGATCGTTCCTATGCCACCGTCCTAACCCAAAAGAATGCCAAGAAAAATGAAGTACCCATCGCCTTATTAGCTCCTCTTTCAAAGGCGCCGAACTTAATTAGCCAGCGGTAGATCGGCAAGCCTACGCTATTTTCAAAGCAGTGAAACATTTTCGGTCCTATCTTTTGAAGTCAAGGACAAAATTCATTGTCCCCTACCCAACCGTAAGGAACCTGTTAGTGCAAAAGGACCTAGGAGAAAAGAGAGCCAACTGGGTCACCTCCTTGTAGGAGTATGACTTAGAAATCACTCCAGCCCAGATAGTGAGAGGCCAAGGGTTATGTAAGTTAGTTACTGATTCAGCACCAGGACAACAAGAAGAAAACGATACGTCAAACCTAGGTCAAAGTGATCAAAGTCTAATCTGTTGCGCACAAAACCTTGTTGGTCCTTGGTATGACGATATAAGATTTTGTCTTGAACATGGGTCAACCCCCCGTCACCTGGATCCCACTAAAAGAAGAGCGTTGAGATTAAAGTCCACCTCCTTTCATCTGGTTAATGGTATCTGGTTTCGTCAAATTTTTGATGGTGTATTGATGCATTGTCTTGAAAAAGACGAAGCAAAAAAAGTCTTGCTCGAGTTGAATGCAGGAGAAGCTGGTGGTCACTTTGGTGGCGAAACCACTACTCATAAGGTCTTAAGAGCCGGTTATTACTGGCCCACACTTTTTAGAGACGCCCATGCCTTGTGTCATAAATGTATCATCTGTCAGAAAGCATCAGGGCGGTTACAAAAACCAGCCTTTTTTTTGCAGCCCGTTTCAGTAGATTCTCCTTTTCAACAGTGGGGCCTTGATATCATAGGTCCAATCAACCCCCCGTCCTCACAACAACACAAGTTTATTGTGACAGCCATAGATTACTTTACTCGATGGTCTGAAGCTGCTGTGTTAAGAACTGTCAACACCAATCAGGTAATTGACTTTCTAAACTCGAATATTATCACTCGTTTCGGTATCCCTGACTGTTTAGTATTCGATAATGCTTCTTATTTTTCCTCTCTTGAGATGAGAAAGTTTTCTTTGGAAAAAGGAATTAAGCTAAAGTTTTCTACTGGTTATTACCCCCAGGGAAATAGATTGGCAGAATCAACAAACAAGAACTTGATTAAAATCATCAAGAGAACGGTGGTTGAAAATCACAAAAATTGGCACAACGCACTGTTGAACAAACTGTGGGCTGATAGGGTAACACCAAAAGTTGTTGTAGGTAACTCCCCCTTTTTTCTCGTTTATGGAAGAGAAGCAATTCTTCCACCTCACATTCTTCTTCCTTCACTTCAGTTCTCACAGAAAGTCCAAGAAGAAGATTGTCCCCCTTTGGAAAACCGAATTAACGCTTTGATGAAGCTAGAAGAGGTAAGAGCCCAAGCTAAATGTAAGTTATATCAACATCAACAATTGGTTAAAAGATGGTTCGATTCTAACTTTTCTTCTAATAGGAATTTTGAAGTAGGTGACCTCGTCCTAAAATGGGACAAACCACATGAGGGAAAGGGAGAGCACACAAAATTTCAAAACCTATGGCTTGGACCATTTTTAATTGCTGAAAAGTTGGGTCCCAGTTCTTTTCGATTGGAGAATCTTGAAGGGCAGCCTGACACCTATCTGGTGAATGGCCAAGCCCTGAAAAGATACTTTTCTTGATAACAACCTTTGTATATTATGTACATATTTTGCTTTGGTTTGCTTTTTCGTTTATGATTTTTCTTTTAATTTATCAGTTTGTGTTTCTAAAAAATACACATACCTGTACACTGAGCTTTCAGACAAAGACGATAAGAAATTCCTTCCCTGAAATAACTTCTGAGAAATTTGTACAAACATCAATAGTATATTTCTGAAGTTTATATCTGTGTTGGAAAAAGTCTGTTGTTTGAAAGAAGTTGACTGATTTCGATCTCTGAGAAAAGCTTGTCATGATAATATATTATCTTTTTACGCTGTCCATTTTCCATAAAGGAATGACTCAAAAGATGTCTCCCTGTCTTAGGAAGCTATTTTTGTAAATAAAATATCTCTGGATCTAAATAAAGGACAGTTCTAAAAAATTCTGATGAGGTCTGAAAAAATATATTAAAAAATCATGATTTTCAGCGTCACCCCGCTCATCTATATATCTATGAAAAACAAAACAAAACAAATTATTAATAAGAGCTGTGGAAGTGCTTGTAAACTCGTCGGGATACTGAACAGGTCCACTGGCAGCGGGTAAATGCATGCATGACACCAAGACAACTTCTCCGGGGTACTGAACAGGCCCGCTGGCAGCGAAGCAATGTTGGGTATATGAAAATTTGTAAATAAGAAACCTCTTTAATGTCCTTTATTTTGATCTAGAAACTTCTTGGCAGGATATAGATATCAGAGTGGGTTAAATGACAACCCTGTCGAGGCTATGGACGCCTGCTAGCAACAGTGGCTATGCCAACAGTATTGGAGATTTTATCTTTAATATCGTGATTCACTGGTCTTGAGACTGTTATCAGTTTTCATCTTTTAAAACACTGTTGGAATAATTGGTTAATGATGATGTTTATACGATGTTCTGGTTGTTATTTTTGAGTTGGAATTATCTTC
>SNQJ01S0290421.1:0-10782 GCA_010110895.2 Picea sitchensis | reverse complement strand
TGAAGGAAAGAAACCAGTCACTTGGTTCTGCCAGAAGTGGATGTCTCAACTTCATTGTATTTTGCTTCCATTAATGTAATCATTTTAGTTCAGAGACAAAGAGCAAGCCAGGTGGCCTATCCCGAGCTTGTTGACTGGCCAGTAACCTTTTGGGGACCAAAAGGTCTTATTGTGGGGAGGTGTGATCCGAAATCGGATTCAGAAGCCTGACAGGGCTTGAGAAATGCTAAAAAATGAAAGTACTCATAATCTGACGAAACCTATACCATTGCATCTGTCTCGTCTTCCTGATTCTGGTGGTATATTTACTTTTTCAAATGGAGTCCGTATGGAGAAGATATCGCATTCTGTCCGAAAAGTCAAACAGGCAAAAAAATTGTTGATTGTGCAGTCCGTACAGTCTGTACGGACGTTAACGTGGCATGTCCGTACAGGCGACACGTGGCAGGTCTGCACAGGCGACACATGGTAGTCTCGAGTAGTGACACGTGGCAGGCATATTTGGACTTTTTGGTGCACAGTTGGGCCAATCCGAAGGTGACACATGTCACCACTGAAAGGGTGACACGTGGCACGGATGACGTCAGCATCTGACATGGCGATCGTACGATGACGTGGCATGGGTGACGTTAGCAAGTGACGTGGTGGAATGACGGGACAGTATAGTGATGACGTGGCAAGGTTGACTAGAGAGTACAGAAGCTAACACGGTGAATTGATGTGGCAGTACAGCTCTGGCACGTGGACTAATGGGCGACTGACACGTGGCATTTTTCTGGTCAAACGATTGGGTGCCACGTGGACCAATCGTGGGCTGCCATGTGGCACCCCGGTATTGGTATATTTTGGTTTGTTAATCAAAAGTTTTTGTAAGTCGACCGGATTCGAACCGGTGACCTTCCCCTCCACTTAGCGCTTTGGTAAGTCCATTGTGCCAATAGGCCACATGATGGTGCTTATTAAACATTCGGCATATATGTTATTTAAATTTGACATATTGTATGTGGCGCGGGGGGGTCGGGCTGGGGCTTAGCCCCGCCCCGAGGTTTTATTGTATCCCACCATACAACCAGGAGCGCGGACGGTTGGGGGCACAGTTATAACCGTTAGTCGTGGCCCTATGGGCAGTTACCACATGACCGGAGCCAACGCCAACAGGGGGGTGGCCAGCGCTTAGCCCACGGGCTAGCGCTTGGCCCTATTACACCATACGACCGTTCAAAGAGGGCGCGCGCATGAGATAAGGGGGCTAAGCCCGATTTTTTAACAATATTGTAGTTACAAAGTGGTTTTTTACAACCAAATGTTGGTTTTTAATTATTGTTAAGCCATTTTTAATGTAATTAATCCATTTTTGGGAGTTATTGGGTAGTTTTGGAGTCTAACTTCTTGGAGGAAGTTGGAGATGAGAAACTACCTTCCCAACTATATAACCAAGGCCTGTTTGAGGCCATGGGGACAGCTTTGAGGGCATTCAGAGTAGAATGATGCTGAGGAGAAGTCAAGCCAAAGCCATTTTGAGGCAGAGAAGTTTTTGAGGAGGAGATGCTGTCAGATCATTTCTGGGAGCTCCAGACGTCCGTTTTGCGTGCCATTTTCTTTGCATGGTTCTAGAGATCTAGACGAACATGACCAGATCAGTCTTGTATCCATTTGGAATTGCAACAATGTACTTTTGAGCATTTGAACAGAAATAAAGAAGCCTCCCCCATAGAGAAAAGGCCCGGAGACGTAGGCAAAGTTGTGCCGAACTCCGTTATCAATCTGCGTGTTATGGTTTGTTGTTTATTCTTTCATTTTAGATCTTCAAATGTATATATGGCTGTCATAATTCCTTTTCTTTCCTCATTCCTTCACTAAGTTTCTCAAATGGTTAATTAATGCATGCAAAATTAAAACTCAACCATAAGTCATTGAAAAATCCTGACGGATCAACTGTTGTAAACCTGTACCAATAAGCCTACACCAAATAACCTATACCAATAACTTGAACCATGCATTAACCATGCATCAACCTATAATCAATCTGTACCATAAACAAGTGCATCAACCATGCACCAACCTGTACCAAACAACCTGTAATCAACCTGTACCATAAACAAGTGCATCAACCATGCACCAACCTGTACCTCAACCTGTACCATGAACAAGTGCATCAACCATGCACCAAAACTGTACAAATAACCTATCACAACAACTTGTCCAAACAACCCGTCTCATCAATCTTATCAACCAAATCAGATCTACTCACTAAGATCAATCACCAAGACAACTCTCAAATATGTGCATCAACCAAGCATACCAAAACAACTCATAATCATCACCAAGATCAATATGTTCTTCTAATAATACAAGTTTTCTACATCATCCATAAACCATGTGTCAACAATACTACTAACAAATACCTCCAACCATGTACCAAGTATGTACCAACATCATACCTCATGTATGTGCTAACTCATCAACTACTTGTCTCAACCATGTACCCAACATGTACCTTAACCAAAATCCCTCATCAATTTCATCATACAAATATAATTTGTAACTCTGTAATAGACCTGGTGTATATGATCACATACCTATAAACCTTCCTTAACTTTAACAACAAGAGACTAGAATTTTCATCAAACTTTTATTTAGTCTCACATGACCATATGAATTTTATTTAGTTTTATCTAAAATGAGAGAGCCTTGCCTCTTATTTATACTCTTCAAGTAGCTTCCTTAAAAACATCTTCTAGGTCACTTTGTCTACTTTCCTTATTTTAGGGTTAACCCACTTCTAATTTCTCCATTAAATTTATTATTTAAATATATTATTTTGTAATTCACTTTGAATTATAGTACACTCATCACTTCACTTTATTATTTACCTTTTAAAATCTCTTAAACCACTTTGACTACTTTGACCTTTTGGGGCTTCTAGATGACATATGAGGGTCCTCCAACTTCGTAAGGCCATAACTCTCAAACCGTGAGGAGTTATGTGAAGTTCCACATACCACCAGAAATGGAATGACATGTACTATACATATAGAATAGTGGTATCTCTAAATATATCAAAACTCATACCATTATCCATCAAACAAACTTGGGTCCATTACCCAAACCTAGGTTCTCCAACTTCTCATGGTCATAACTCTCTAACCGTGAGGAGTTATGTGAGGTTCCACATACCACCAAAAATGGCATGACAAGAAATATCCATATAGGCTATTTGCAATGAAAAATTCACTGACCCTCATATCATTATTCCACAAATAAGCATGGGTTCTATAACCGTACTTCTAGGATAACTCAATCCGCAAAGCGTCTTCCCGCGAGGGATTTCACCATAAGGGGAACACTTTGGAGTTCATCCATTTGTACTTATTATCAACCATGAAAAGACAGTAATGAGTCATTTTTAAATCAAACAAACTTGGGTCCATTACCCAAACCTTGTGCTACCAGAATTCACTACCAGACTTTCTCCAAGGGTTGACATCAATCACTAAGGGGTTGACATCAATCACTAAGGCTTGACATCAATCTACAATATAACTCTCCAATAGTTGACATCAATGAAAACCAACAATCCATACCAACTATCCATCAACCTAAGCCAACTGTCTAACAACATCGCGTGTCGGATGATGTGTCGGATCGTGTACCAGATGAAGTGTTGGATGAAGTGTCAGATGAGGTACCAGATGGAAGATCGGACTGCGAATTCACCCTGTCACACATAGATTATGCATTATATCCTTATAAACATAAAAAAAAATGAATTGAATTTAGCTCAAAATCATCGTAAAACATTGATTACACATACCTGGTATAATTCCATGATGAATTGATACAAAATCCTTTGAAAACACCTTCAAAATGGTCAATAGCATATACAATATTGATGCAAAAATGATTTAACCATCGCATCAAAAAAATCAAAATAGGAGACCAACAAGTATTGATAGCCATATTGACTTGAGACTGGCCCTGGAGGGCCCATCCTTCTTCTTCAACACCTCCATCTTGTCAGCAGTAGCAACATCCATCCCATCGGCCTAGTCCTTTAGCAGCAGTGGGTCTTGATCCATGAGGTAATGAGTTCGGGTATCATGTTATGTGTCACTCTAATTCTAAAAACATTTGAATATGTGCATTTAATTATTTTTACTTATGATGTGTGCTTGGACCTTATGCATTTCCACTTTTCCACACCTGGGGGGGATGACAGGATTCCCTAGCAAGTTGGTTCCCTTAGCATTTAAGTTTCCATTGGGCGGGTTCATGAAAGGCCATCGTCCATTCCCACCATACTTATCACTTTTCATCATTTTCCCTCTCATCCATCCCCTACATTGGTTCGGGCATTGGGTTTTCCAAGCTAGCAAAGGGTTATACCTTACCTTGTGGGAATAAGGGGCTAAAGGCCCAGAGGGTAAAAGTAGTTGGAAAAAGATAAAAGACAAGAGAAAAAATCCTTCATATGCTTCGCCCAAGGATCCCTAAGAAATAAATAAAAATCTTCTCAGCAAGAAACAGAGGGACCCATAAAATAATAAAATCAAGACCTAGTTGGAGGATAGGGGGTCTCATCACGAGCTAGCCTATTAGATCCATGGGCATGTAGCGGTATGACACTGCCATTTAGTTGGTCACCACACCAGGGTAGTATCTCATGGTGGCATTGCCAAGAGAAAGGGGGTCTCATCATGAGCCAACCTTCTCATCTCTGTGAAATGATTGTGGGTAACATTGTCACCACTGGTCACCACACTAGGGAAGTGTCCCCCAACTATTCTCTTGAAAGAAAAAACAATAAGATAAAAGGGTAAAAGGAATTGAATGAGCATTGAAAAATTTTCATCCATGACAAGGTGTAGCTCACCCTCTTCAGAGGAACCCATAGGTAAGACATACATTTCCATGTCATCACTGCACCCATTGCTCAAACATCCCCATACCACCTCATCCACTTACATGACTTGGATTTGTCTTCACCTAGTAACATCCCACATCCAATGAGAATTATCACAATAGGACCTCTTGAAACCCTCTCCAATCCTAGCTTATAGAATAGCATAACATCTTTGAGCACTTTTCTGGGAAAGGGGAGTTTTATGAACATGTTTAAATAACTTGATTATTAGACATGATTGATATTGCTATGATCCTTGTGATTTATGAGCCTATGGAGGGCGTAGTTTGTTTTGTTGCAGGGCCACACCCAACAGATAGGTACACATGGGGAGATGATTAGTTTAGATCTCCATAGGGATAAAATCCCAGCAGATGGATGTTGAGACCCCATCCAGGGGAAAACACTTACAAGAGGCTTGCACCAAAGAGAGATGAGGGTGTCCCACCAGAGACAGCCTAGCAGGCCTGGACCCAGGGGGTCTTGCCCTCCCACTATGATGTTGGCACATGTTGCTTGATCCAGAGGCCTTGGGAGGCCTAACATTTTTCTCTTGGAGGCCAGTGTTTCACCTCAGAGTCCCAACATCACCCTAGAAGGGCATGAAGTCACATTTTCTGCTTGATTTAGGGTTTAATTTGTCATTTTATGTAAAAAGTTGGATATTACATGTAAACTGGCCATGTCGACCTTTTTCACCTAATTTGTAAATTAAAGGTCACTGTAACTGTATAAATAAGGATTTATTCCCTTGTATTATTCATCACATTTCACTCACACTTAGTGAGGTCTGAAATTTGTGCCCTACTTAGGGTTTATTGACTAAAATTTGCTGCGCACTTCTTGAAGGAGGCTAGTTTTGGTGTATTTTATCATTATTCTTGGTGGAAGTCTTCAACTAGGCCTATTGCTAGATTATTCTTTGTGAATGTAATTAAATTGCTGCAATTATTCTTCATTTTGAATGGTTATGGTGTATTTATCTTGCATTTCTTCCAAGATTGTGAAATTACTAGCTTAAAACCCTAGGAGGTTAAAGAACATGTTATTGTTCTTGCCTTAAAAACTTTTCACCTACTAGATTGTGCTAGAAACCCTACTTTCTTGAAGCTTTGTGCTAAGGTCCTTGCCATTGCAACACCCTAGCATCATTTGCTTCATCTAGCTGTCATCTACTTCATCCTTGAGCTAAAGAAGGATAAAAACCGCCAGGGCCTAGGGTTACCTACTTCTTAGTGGCCATTTTCCCCCTAGGGTTCAGCGATTTAAGCCTTTGGTTACCAACACTTCAATCATTGACCTTATTGTCTCTATCTCTCATATTATAATTTGTTCCTTCAATATTGTCGCTACTAAAAGTGACTCCATTTACCCTAAAGGCACTGATCTAAGCCTTGCACTTGATTGATTGATGAAAACAACTCTCAAAATTTTTACCTCAAGCTATATACTAACTTCTCCTAACCCTAGAATAGACTAGTTTACTAACATACTTGTTTTTGTTACAAAAGTAAGATACAACCATTTATTGCAGAAATAAAATCTCTTAAAAACAATTGCAAATTTGAATTATACACTGCCTAATTAGCTTTTGAAAAATGCTAGTACTTTACTATTATTGAGTCATTATTTTTGGTCATTGTGAAGCTATTTCAAGGAATTTATTGTGAAGCTATTCTCTTATAAACATTGTTTTTATAAAATTATGTTTCCTTCATCATACTTCAACTATTTCTTTTATTGATAATTCCATGGTTTTATGAAGCACTAACATCAAATTGTACTTGAAAAAGATATCATTTTCTTGTTGCTTTGATCTGGGCAGGTACATCTAAGAATTTCATTTCTTCATTGGTTAAAACCTTGGTAATTTATTATCAGTGTGACTTGTGAGAGGGGATACCTTTATAGACACTTTAACCTTTGCTCTCTCAAACCCCCAGTTCACCGAGGACATCTCCTAGGGCCATCAACCCTAAATAGAAAGAGGTATCTTATTAAGGTGACAATGATAGGATAACCTCCTGTTATGCCAATTTGCCTCCCTTATCCTTTCCCTTTGGGACAAGTACAAATTGCACGATAACATTTTGGCATCGTTTTCTGGGAACATTGAGTCAATTCTCCTCAAAGACGACACTTTTTGGTAATACTTTCCTCAAAATCCTTTACTTTGCAAAGCTTACCTGGCGACTCCACTGAGGGTGATCCCCTCTTTTCCTTTTGATGATCCCTAGAAGGATTATCTGGCGACTCTACTAATGACAAAGACAACCATGGCTTCTCAAAGGGACCAGGGTAATTTTAAATCCTTAGACATGAGTAAAATTATGTGTTGCCCATGATGAATGCCTCTGAGATATGAAAAATGGCTCCCAAGATTCACTGGTAGTAATGAAGAAAACACTGAAGATGATATCAGTAACTTTTGGTCCTTATTTCAACTCCATCCTATAAGTGATTATGTTGAAGATATAGTAATGAATCTTTTCTCCCCCACTCTTCATGATAATGCTCAGAGATGGTATAATAAACTCCCTAATGCTAGTATTGTATCTATGGTTAAATTGGAGGAATTGTTCCTCCAAATATGGAGTGTTAAGAGGAATCCCAAAATATTGCTAATGAGACTTAATTGCCTCACAAAGGCTGAGAATGAAACTGTCCAAGAATTCCATGATAAATTTGAGAGGATAGTACAACAGATCCCAGTGAGACATCATCCTTCAAATAGTTTCCTTACCTTTCTCTACACCAAGGCATTCTCTGGACGATTGAAATCTTTGCTCGATATAAGGGAGCCAAGGACAATCCAAGAATATTTTGACATAGCCACAGAATTAGAAGCCAAAATCCCCTCATCCAAGAAATAACAATCCGTTGTTCTAGAAGTTGTCCAAGATCTTTTTCCCCCTGCACAAAAAGAAGACAATGAGGTTCGTCACTTTCTTTTCCAGGTTTTTGATGATTCCTTATTATATGATTAAGAGGATGAGGTAGAAAGGAAATCCTTGTACGAGCTAGAAGACAAGGCATTGGTAATTTCTCCTCTGTTTGATGAATTCATACAAATATTCGAAGTTCCTGCATAAAAGGAAGTAAGTATTGTGAGTTGTTTCCCTTTCCAAGATTTTGATGTTTCATTATTTCATGATTTGGGAAGCAAATAAGTACTTAATGATCCCTTCGTTTCCTTAACCCTTTCATGTTGTGATGGAGAAAATGGATTGGTTAATAATATTGATGAGTTCATACATGTTGGGAGACGTAAGAGGGATTTAGTTGTTTATAATAAGGATCCCATTTACGACATTGAAGGTCATTTCCAGAAGTTGTCTTTGCAACTACATATGAGGTTACTAATTTTGACAATTGGCAACAAGGAGATAATATAATTACAGATACTTTCCAAACACCCACGGATGACCTAGTCCTATATTCTCCTGATTATTTTCAGTCATATCTTGAGGATTTTGATGAGTACTCCTCTGAGCATTCGTATTTATTCTATGAAGAAAATTATCAACAATCATTGTGCTCAGATGTTGATGAAAGTGAGGAAGTTGTTTTCCTGGAGCATGATACTTGTGACAATATTTTCTACCTCGCTTTGATTACTTTACCTTGTTATGTCACTAAGGGTATGGTTTGGAAACATGTCCCTTATCCAAAGTATTTTGTAGGACAAAGCCTCCTTTTGGATTTTAGGGGAAGGTTGGGTACCTTAAGAAGAATCTTATTATCACAGTCTTCCAGCTTCCCCTTAAGAAATTGTCAATCATCCTTTAGGTTCTTGCTAGTCCCTTGTGAGGCCTCAAATTGTGAAGACGTCCGAGGTAGCCAACCTTCAAACTCTTTAGGTCATTCTTTTGAACCTTTGACTTTTCATGATCCCTTTCTGAGATGGATTGAACAATTTCCTGAGAGTATGACTTGGCACCATTTTTTCCCTCCCACCCACCTCCATGAGCTAGACCTTATGATTTACAATGATACAATACATTTTATAACTCATGTTATTTTTGTTCTTAACTTATCACTACTTTGGTTTATGATGAAGCACAAAGGAAATTATTGTGAGACATTTCTAAGATGGCTTCACTAGCTATTTGAATACACTTAGCATTCAACCAATATGTCACAGGTCATGCCAGAGATGTTGAGGTTCTCATGCGCTCTATGTGAGCACATGTCTTCGAGTTAGAGCCAGATGTTATCCCCTGGCCTAGGGATAACTAAGTATATTATGTATCGAGGGCCACAGGTCCTAGAAATGGAGTATCGAAAACCATATTGACTTGAGACTTGCCTTAGAGGGCCCATACTTATTCTTCAATGCCTCCATCTTGTCAGCAGCAACATCATCCATCCCATCAGCCTGGTCCTTCAACAACAGTGGGTATTTCTCCATGAGGTAATGAGTTTGGGTATCATGGTATGTGTCACTCTGATTCTCAAAACATTTGAATATGTGCATTTAATTCTTTTTACTTCTGATGTGTGCTTGGACCTTGTTCCTTTCCACTTGTCCACACCTGGGGGGATGACAAGATTCCCTACAAAATTGGTTCCCTAAGGATTTGAGTTTCCACTGGGTGGGTTCATGAAATTTCATCATTCATTCCCACCATACTTATCACTTTTCATCATTTCCCCTCTCATCCATCCCCTACATTGGTTCGGGCATTGGGTTTTCCAAGCTAGCAAAGGGTTGTACCTTACCTTGTGGGAAGAAGGGGCTAAAGGCCCATAGGTTAAAAGTAGCTGGAAAAAGATAAAATCCAAGAGAACAAAGCCTTCAAATGCTTCTCCCAGGGATTCCCGAGAAAGTAATAAAAATATTCTTAGAAAGAAATGGAGGGACCCATAAAGCAATAAAATCAAGACCTAGTTGGAGGATAAGGGGTCTCATCACAAGCTATCCTAATAGGTCCATGGGCATGTAGTGGTATGACACTACCATTCAGCTGGTCACCATGCCAGGGTAGTGGCTCTTGGTGGCATAGCCAAGAGAAAGAGGGTATCATCATGAGCCAACCTTATCATCTCCGTGAAATGCTTGTGGGTAATACTGTCACCACTTGTCACCACACCAGGGCAATGTCTCCCAACTATTCTCTTGAAATAAAAAGAAATAATATAAAATGGTAAAAGTAATTGAATGGGCTTGGAAACATTTTCATCGATGACAAGGTGTAGCTCACCCTCTTCAGAGGCACCCACATGTAAGACATACATTTCCCTGTCATCACTGCACCTATTGCTCAAACATCCCCATACCACCTCATCCACTTACATGACCTAGATTTGTCTTCACCTGGTAACATCCCACATCCAATCAGAATTATCCCAATAGAACCTCTTGAAACCCTCTCCAAACCTGGCTTGTAGAATAACATAACGTCTTTGAGGACTTGTGTGGGAAAGGGGGGGGTTTATGCACATGTTTAGATAACTTGATTATTAGACACGATTGACATTGTTATGATCCATGTGACTTATGAGCCCATGGAGGGAATACTTGTTGTTGTTGCAGGGCCACACCTGACGGACAGGTACAGATGGGGAGATGATTAGTTCAGACCTCCATAGGGATAAAATCCCACCAGATGACGCTGAGACCCCAACCAAGGGTAGACACTTACTAGAGGCTTACACCGGAGAGAGAGGAGGACGTTCAACCAGAGATATCCTGGAAAGCCTAGACCCAGGGGGGTCTTTCTCTCCCATTATGATGTTGGCCTTGGAAGGCCCATGACGTCACCTCTGTGACCCTTAACATCACCCAACGTTTAATGGACACGATGGAGGAAGTTATGTGCCAAGTGGCACGTGTGGCTTGATCCAAAGGCCTTGGGAGGCCTAACGTTTTTTCTCCT
>SNQJ01S0290420.1:0-10626 GCA_010110895.2 Picea sitchensis | reverse complement strand
CACATAAATGCAGAGATGCAACGGAAATAAGACTTCATTTCATTAATAACAAATGACTGAAATATGCTTACAGACAGAATGGAAATAAACTAGCTAGGGCGCTGGTAGCTTATCTCTGAGAAGAGATGTGGCAGCTACTCGCATCCATGAGAAGATGATTACAATAAGGCTCTGAAGGCCCTTTTACAATAAACAAGAATGTCAAAAGTCCTAGACATCAAAAAACCTAACCCTGTGAGATGAAGCTCCAAAAGTTATGTGGGCCCCATTTTGGTAAGTTGGTGCATCAACTTCCCGAGGTCGTAACTTTTGCATATGATCTCCGTTTTAGGCGTATGATAGCTCGCTGGAAAGATTTATCCGAAGCCTACAACACTCGAAACAAAATAGCATCGTTAGAAATTATTTTTCAAGAGAAACACACCCAAAAAAACATCATTTAGGGCCTCAAAATGGCCCTGGAAGTTCAGGACCCGAAAAAACTGCTAAAAATAGTAAATTGTGCGAAAATTGAAAAACTGAAAGAAGCAATGGTGGGGGTCCAAGTGGAATAGGTGGGTGGCCACCAATATCCACCTGGATCAGGGGGGGGGGTGAATCAATTTTTACTGTGATTAAACAATTATGCCCATTTTGAACTCTTTACAAAACACTCAATGATGATCACAATAATGCAGGGAAGCAATCAATAGAATATTCAACATCAATCACACACATGAAATATACAGAGATAGATGTTTCTTGAGCAAACCCATAAAGGAAAAAACCTCTTCTTCTTGGTATAATAAGTAATTTTTATTTTCTATACATTATCATTCTTATGAGCACCAACTCAGTTTGAGGCTACAACCTTTGTTTTACAAGAAAAAACTTGGTGAGAGAACCAACTCTCTGATTTCTCTATCACCCACTATAAGGAAGCACCAACTCTGTGAATGTTCCAGCACCAACTGGATGGAAGCACCAACTTCCAGTCACACAGGAACCAGCCTATATAAAATAGAAAAATAGTTCTCCCTTGCACCACCCTACCACCCTGGTTTTTCTAGCTACAACCAGATGGAAGCTACAACTCCCTATGTTCAAGAACCCACTTGAAACTCTAAGGAAAACAATCCTCCCTAGCACCTCCCTACCACCCTCATTATAAATCTTTGTTACTGAAATTTATACAGTGATACTTTATTTAACAATGGCTTACCAATCTCATCATTGTTCTGCTACATTGATTTTCTCTGCCTGCATCAGTGTCTTCATGTTCGCATCTCCTTGAGCTTTCTATTCTGCTGCTCTGTCTCTGCATGTGCACCTTGTCTTTCTCTTCCTCTCTTATATATACATTTCTATTCTATGTCTTTCTTCTTCGTTGTATGCTCTGTCCCCTATTTGCATTCTATGTGCTACGCCTCTTCTATGTGCTTCAGCTACCGTACACAACATGCTTCTACCCACATGAATAACTCTCGACAGAAGCAACCATATCTTCTTTATTCTGCGTATATTTATCATCCAAGTCCTCTGCCAAATCATACACCTAACTATTTGTCCTCTATGGTGATTAGGCCGAGTTTGTTCTTCATCAATGGCCATTATGCTGAGACTATTCGTCATCAGTGGAAGTTCCTGAGATTATTTTCCTTTTCTGGCAGTGTGACTCTTTGTCTTCTCTGTCATAGTTGAGCTTATCCTCTCTGTTATAGTTATAGTCTTTGATGTTTTTCCATCTATCAATCGTCTCTACGATGAGTCTTCATTCCACTAGCAGTTACCTCAAGACTCTTAAACTTCTCTGGCGATAACATAACAACTCCTCGAATTATTTGGCAGATAGAATCACTCTGTTCTGGAAGTTACTGAGAGAACCTCCGTACGCTCATCCCTTTGGCGCCTTTTCCCTTCCTGAGAAAACTTCACAGTGGGCACTATATTTTCTGGCTAAGCCCCTTCCTTTCATGTGACCATCGGTGGTGATTACTCATCAACTAGGATGACCCTTCGTGACTTCACAATTTATATTATCTGTTGCGAGTTGCCTCGATTCTACCATCTATTGAAACTCCAAAGTGGAGCTTAGAAACACTAGCTCCTTCCCTTCTCTTCCACTGATGTGACCACTAGTTGTGAATTGGGGCCAAGAACTTTGGGACTTCGCGTTTCACGAGTTCTTGAACTTAGTTTGCAGTGTCAGATCAACAGTCGAGAGTCTCCCTTTGATTGACAACTGTGATCAAATAGCGACTTCACGCGAATTTGGATTTCGTGTTTCGCGACTCTGACGGTTACTCCTCCTCCTTCTACCCGAAATCTAAATTATGAACTTCCCTTATATCAAATCGAAGGTCCACAATATTCCTCCATCCAACAGTCTAGATCTCTTCTTCGAGAACTCAGACTTTGTTCTTCGTCGTGCCAAATCAACGATTCATAACCCTCTGTTATCCGACGATCTAGATTCATCGGGACTTCGCATTTCGTGTTGTCAGAGGTTAGCTCACCTCCCTTCTTCTGACTCCTGAATATCCAAAATACTTTGTATCATATCAACGGTCCACAATGCTCTAAGATTTGACGGTCCAGATCAAATTGAAAATTCAGACATCACGAGTTCCTACAACTCTCACCTTTGACTTTTCCAGTCTGTGAGTCAGCAAAATACTGATCTCTCACCACGTGTCCTGCCTCAATGGACAACAAGGATTGCTATGACTCCCAGCTCCTCTGGTATTTTCCTCCTTCCTTCCTGATATTTGTGATCGTCAGATCAACAAATCACAACTCCCCACAATCTAACGGTCTAGATCGCATCAGAACTTCATGTTTCACGATGTTTGTGGACTGCTCGAAGAAGTTCTTTCGATTCACGATTCTATGAATCTAATTATCTATAGCCACGTGTCCTTCCCAACAATGGCCGACCAATATTCCTTTGCAGTGTTGAATGATTCCTGGGCTTATCCTCCTTCCAAATACACAAGATCTAACGGTTGTTGGTCCTTCATGCTCAGATCCACCGATTGAGATCTGTTCCTCTTCTGAGCGCTCCTCTTATCTGGACTCTGATCTAACGACCACTATCGTTCCTCCTCCTCAGATTACGATTTCTCTGACTTAGAAGGTTTTCTAAGTGTTCAAAGGTCTCAAACTTTTCTCCTCCTACGAGTCCATCCTCTTGTGCCTCTTCTGCACTTATGGAAGGCATTATCTCTTCTAATCTTTCTCGTCTTCTTAAAGAGTCACTTCGATACTTAGCTGAATTATGGATCTGTTCCTCTTTGCATATCCTCTGAATTTCGAATCTTCAAACTCTTATCACTGCATTCCTATTTTCCATCGATGTTCTTTCCTGTAAACATACCATCATTACTGTTGTTCTTGCCATCAATGACAATCACACTCTGCCTATAAACTTGACAGTAATCACCCCCTTTTGCATTGATGGAAACCTTGAAAGACTGCATTGTTCTACTTAGACCTCCAACTGTAGGATCCAGACCACACCTTTTCTACCCCTTTGACATCAATGTCAAAGAAAAAATGATCCCCCTGAGTTGTTGCAATATTTTTTGGAGGTATCAGATATTCAACCAACACAAACTCCCCTTGACAGGATGGACTCTCTTAGGTGAGAAAAGGGATGACATCTAGCTGCTAACGGAGATATTCAAACTGAGCTTTTGCAAGTGGTTTAGTGAAGATATCAACAATCTGATCTTTGGATGGAATATAACGCAAAGAAACAACAATGTTGCTCACCTATTCCCTCAAGAAGTGACACTTGATGGGTATATTCTTGGTCTTGGAGTGAAATACAGGCTTCTTTGACACACTAATTTCACTAGTATTATCACAATGATTTGGGATCGGTGTAGTATATTTTACCTCCAAGTATGCAAGTGTATGAATCATCCACAATACTTGGGTACAACAAGTGGCAGCTGCAATGTGTTCATCTTTTGTAGTTGATAAGGAAATGGAACCTTTCTTCTTTCTCAACCATGCTACAAGGGAATCTCCTAAGAGGAATGCACCTCCACTCATGCTTTTCCTTTCATCCACGCAGTTAGCCCAATCAACATATGAATAGATTGATAGTTGAAAATTATGATTCCTAGGATACCATAGGCCATAGTTCATTGTTCATTTCAAGTATCTGAATATTATTTTGATAGCTAAAAAATGACTCTGTTTAGGTGCAACCTGATAAATTCCTACCATTCCAACAACATTCATTATATCTGGACGAGATGTTGTTATGTACAAAAGGCTACCTATCATAGACCTATATGAACTCTGATCAACATTAGGTGAGTCATCATCCTTTCTTAACTTGCATCCAGAGACCATAGGTGTGCTCATAGGTGTAGAATATTCCATTTGAAACCTTTTCAACATTTCTCTTAGATATTTCTCCCGAGAAAGAAATATTCCCTCAGACCTCTGAGTAATCTGCAGACCAAGGAAAAAGGCCATGGATGAAGAAATGACAACCTTGGTTAAGAATGAGGCTTGGGATATAGTGAATTTGTTGACTAGAAGAAATCCCATTGGCAACAAATGGGTATTTAAAAAGAAGCTGAATGCAGAAGTAAAAGTGGAGAAATACAAATATTGGTTAGTAGAAAAGTGTCATTCCTAGGTTTAGGGAATTGATTTTGGTGATATTTTTTCTCCTGTTGCACGTGAACTTCTATAAGATCTATGTTATCTATTGCTACTGCATTTGATTTTGAAGTAGAACAGATGGATGTGAAGACAACATTGCTACATGGGGATCTAGAAGAAGAAATCTATATGAAGCTACCAGAAGACTTTTTTTTAAAGGGAAAGAAGGAGCTAGTATGCAAGATGAAAACATCCATGTATGGTTTAAAACAATCACCAAGGATGTGGTATAAAAAAGTTGATACTTATATGTTGGGACTTGGCTTCAAAAGAAGCAAAGAGGATCACTTTATGTATTTTAAATTAATTGGTGATCATTTGATTTACTTGGTCTTGTATGTGGATGACATGTTGCTGATAGGAAACAACAAGGAGATTATCTAGGATGTTAAAACTCAGTTGTCCTCTAAATTTGACATGAAGGAACTCGATGCTTCAAATTTCGTTTTGGGCATGGAAATTAAAATAGATCGGAAAAAGAGGAAACTCTGGTTAAATCAGAGAAAATATGTCGAGACAATATTGCAAAGGTTTAATATGTAGGAATGTAAAATGGTCAAGGTCCCTATCCCTGTTGGTGTAAATTTATCTATAGATCAATGTACCAAGACACAGAAAGAGGAGTAGGACATGTCTCATGTTCCATATGCGAGTGCATTTGGTAGTTTGATGTATGCAATGGTTTGTACTAGACCAGACATTACACATGCAGTGGTAGTTTTGAGGAGGTATATGTCAAAACCAAGGAAGGAGCATTGGACAATAGTAAAAATGGTTTTCAGGTATTTGTGTGGCACTACTAGCTATGGATTGTGCTACCAAGGAATACCAGGATTCGACAGTGTTAGACATACATGGCTTTGTGGATGCAGACTGTGCTGGAGATCTGGATCGTAGGAGATATACAAGCAGGTATGTGTTTAACCTGTTTGGAGGATAAATCAGTTGGATGAGAAAAAGACAGGTTGTAGTGGCACTTTCAACCACATAAGATGAATACATGACATCAACTCATGAAAGTAAGGAAACAATATGGTTACAAATATTGTGTTTAGCTATTGGGTTGGTACAACAAGATCTAAGGATATTTATATTCAATATCACTTTGTGAGAGACATGGTTGAAGAAAATAAAGTGTTGTTGATGAAGGTGGACACTTTGAAGAATGTTGTAGATTCATTAACAAAATTTGTGAGTGATGAGAATTTACCTTGGTGTAGAGGATCCATGGGCATTGTTGCCTTGGATTGTTGACTATGTAACCCTGTAACCCCTTGTATGCAAAGAAAACAACAAGTAGGAGAATGCTAGGTATGTTTTATATTATCTACATGACTAGACATAGTGTCTATTACGTTTCGATGGGTGCACAACGTTTCAGGGGAAGCGCCCCCGAGATGTTTTTTGGCCTTGGGAAATGTGTCACATTTTTGAATCATTTTTTTTATGTGGCCTCAATTTTCGTGTCCATTGTTGGGTGTTTTTTCGGTACATTGTTTTTGCCGATGGTTTTCTATTTTCAGTTAAGGAATTAGGGTTGTTGACTAATCTAGGTCACTGGCTTAGGGTTTTGGATGCCACTGGCTCCTATATGTATATTGTATTGTAAACAATGTATCACTATGAATGCATATAGAATAGGTTGGTTTTCTGGGTTTGGGTTTCCAGGGGAAAAAGCTCTGTGTAATGTGTGTACTTTCCATTGTATATTTTCTATTCTTTTATTCAAAATCTGTTTGTAGTAAAATATTGTACAAGTTTAAAATCTACAACCTAATATTTAATGCAATGTGAAAAGACAAAACAAGACCATGCATATATAACAAAGATGATATAAATTACTGTTAAGTGTAACGAATGTGGGATAAATAAAAGAGAAGAAGAATGTGTACATATATACCTAATATTATATCAACATCATCACTAAGTTTAATTAATGTGGGATAAATAAACAAACATGACAAATATTGTAATTAAAAAATAAATAATGAATTAATAAACAAACACTAGCTTGGGTGATTTTGGGTAGCATTTTCACATGGGCCTTGGCTAATCATAGTTGCAGAAGCTTACATAAATCAATTATGTTGATTAGGTTATATTTTTTACCCCTGGAACAAAATATCAATGTGTCCTTGAATAGCTTTAGGAAGCGAGTTGCAACTCGCTATAAAACTCCAACTCACAAAGAAAAATATGCATTATCTTTATGATGAGCTTGACTAAACTTGTACAATATTGGTGGATTGTTGACATATTTATATTCCATTTTTAGTTATGTGATTTGTTCCCATTACCTATTGTATTAATGAGGATGCAATGAATTACATACTAAATTCTTGAGAGGCCCACTGATATACTAAAATAATAATCATACTAGATACCAAAGCTATAACCATGTTGTGAATTTTAACAAGAAAATGCATCGCATTATGCATGCAATAAAATAATTATGAATCAACATGTTTGATACTATTAATGAGATGGAATGTGTGAACATGAAAAAGAGAGATGACCTAATTTCCCTCGATTTTCTCAATGTCTATTATTTTCTCTTCAAAATTTGCATTCATCAACTCATTTTTAATTGATATTACTAATACGCTCGCAATGTCATTACAATTTACATCCATAAATTATAGTTAGAAACTGCATGGTTAGGTCCATATGTATATGAAGACATTTGACCTTCAAGCTCAAGACAACTAAAAACACTCAAAGGGAAACCCTTTAAGAAATTAGTTAATGGGGATCGACTAAAGAAATACCATACATAACAAGTTGTAACCCTACTGGTGAAATTTTGGTGGAAGGGGGGACACCAATGGGACTTGATTGCATGAAACACCCTCGAAGCAATGTAAGTCAAAGAAAACACATAAATATGAATTTCAAATATCACAATGAAACCGTCAACAATACAAGCATGGATTCAAAAGACAAAATCAAATCATCGGGAGATTAGAAGTAGATATTTTGACTGCCACTACGTACATAAAGGTATCTTCACACGAACCAATAATCAATGTTGACACCATTGCCGAGAAATAACTGGCTACTACAACATCATAACAACACACAATATTTTTCATCATCTTAGAATATTAAGCTACGTGTGAAAAGTATGACTATCATGTCAGTTTCCCTCAAGATCATAAAACCGACTCCTATATATTAGAGCTAAAGGAAGAAAGAGGAGACATTTTGCAAGAAATTAAGTTTCTAAACCTAGACTAAGATGATAACGAACATTGCAGATGATGACCCAATTGATCCATATTCTAAAAATGCAGAAGCTGGCCAAACATCTTGGATAAATACGTCAGAAGAAGAGAATCACCATCATGAGAAGGAAGTAATGTCCCTCTGTTGTCTTAATCACTCAATTTATAGGACAATGGGACATTGGAGATTCATCCCAAAGATAGGTTATGGAAGTCATACTCCAATTCAGGTTACTAGAATAGATCATGAAAAGAAAATGTCAAAAGACTGTTTCATGTAACACAGTTATTTGGGAAGAAAATTTGATTGTGGACACAAAACAAAATCATGGATGTTGACAAAATTTTGCATTCGACCAAGAAAAGCTGGAAAGCTATATATACAACCCGAAAATCTCCAAAAATGTAGTTCTAAAGAAGCGATCTACCTGCAAATAGAAACATATATGATTCAACAAGAAAATAAAGTACACTAGAACTTGACTCCCTCATTCTTTTTTCTCTTTCTTATTCTCATTTTGTAATAGCCTTAGAAGAAGGACAATTTTTGTAAATTTTGTGATTTTTGGAATTTTGGAATTTTTGTACTATAATAGTTTTTGTAATTTTTTCATACTCCACTCCTGCTCGGGACGAGCAAGGAATTGAGGGGGGGAGATATTTTGTAGGGTCTAGTCGAATCTATCGATTAAACACCCCTAGTCGAGTTAACTGTAGTATTTTTGTAAGGAATTCGATTGAATAGCTACTTGGAGTCGACCAACATGACAATTAACATAACTGAATAGTAACTATACAACACGCACACACACACACACACACATGCATCATCATGTCATGGAAAGAGAGAGGTTGTTTTGGATATATAATAAAATGATTTGATAGTTCTCCCACTATTATGTATGTCTATCTGTATGCTTGTGTGCTTCTATATATGATTCTATAACATGTATTTTTCTATGCGAGGATCTACTATCAAATTATCATACTTTCTCCCTGACTACAACAATAAGCATAATCAATAAATTCTTAATGATGTTAAGAAGTTGAAAAGGAAATTACAAGAGATTGGATCAAAGAATATGAATGAATACATTACCACAAAAATTGAAGAGGATAATATCAAAAAACTTGAAGTGGAATTTTTTAACAAGGTTGAGGAATCCCTAAAGACTGATGAGGAAAACAAAATGCAAACTAGAATTGAAGGACATAAGAATTTTCTAGATGGGGTCAAATTGAAACTCAAAAAGGATAAAGAAGACAAGATTCAAGAAGGTCACTATAATATACTTGAATAAGTCATGGGTATTCACTTAGTGAACCTATGACATAGCACTATCGTTCATGGGATATTAAAGAATGCCCCTAATTTCAATAGATATTAATAAATACCTCTTCAAATCCTTTGGTTGAACCCCCCTCCCAATAATTTTTTCCAATAAAAACAACCCCTATTTTTACTAGATACCTTCTTTTATACCCAAAAATACATATAAACCCCCCAATACCCCACATCCCCACCCAATACCTACAACATATTGACTTTATTTGTCATAATTTTAAACCCCCCTTTATGAATGTACATGATAAGATATCGGAAAGAAGGGTGAATCCCCCATGGAATAAGTTCAACTCCATATAGAGGATGTACATGTCAAATATTATGGTACTATATCCAATACTACAGTAATAAGAGACCAAGAAAAAAGAATAGAGGATGCCATTATCTTTGAAAAGAAGAAAGATGAATTGGGTGTGTAGAGTGAAGGAAAACCATCAAATTTGAAACCATATAGACATCCCCATTACCAAGAAATATTTGAAGGAAGACAAGAAGATCGATATCAACATTATCAAGGAAGAAGATGGAATACTCATCAATATTCATGGAACATGGAATCACAAAAACATTATTCAATGGTATATGATCAGAGACGAACAACAACAAAAAATTGGATAAGTCACAACAACAATACATGGAACCAAATGAAATAAAATTATGCAACATATAGTGATCAAGGTGTTGAGCACTCAACAAACCCTTAAAAATTATGTAATTTTTGGGGTACCACCTTCCTCAATTTTGTTTTTTCCCATGAAACCTTGATGAGTTTTATTTTTGTTTCTTTCGTTTTGGTGTTTTTAAACATTTCCCTAGCTTAATATGACTTGTCAATAGAATGAAGAAGGGATAACTAATTTATAGAATGGAAGGAATCTCACAACACTTCATGTTACCCCAAAAAACCTTTGAAATCACTGTCAAAATATAAGTTTGTCGATGCCCGATAGTAACCCTTTGAGAATGTCGACATCAAAAAATGTTGGGCATCGGTCGAATCAGTGAACAAAGAAGCAAGTGAAAAATTTCATCCTAAGAGTGTCGACATCGATCAATGTCGAGAGTCGGCGATCTCAACAAGTAAATGTGTGTCAGTAGAAAATAGGCAGAGGCAGTCGCTGATGCAGATGAATACCGACCATCAACGCCAAACATAGTACATGGTAAATTCGGATAGGAACGAGTCAATGTCGATGACTATAACAAAGTATCCTTAAGATTGAGACCGCCAGATTATCTCAAGAGGTCATTCCAAAGGTCGGATTTGTGGGTAAGTTTCATAGTGCAATATCAAGTCACGACTATGGTTAACAAATCACCTCGCCCCATCATTTGAAATTTATGTCTTGGTATCGCCAAGTTGTCAGTCACATCAATAGTGACACATCATTATCC
>SNQJ01S0290416.1:0-10782 GCA_010110895.2 Picea sitchensis | reverse complement strand
TTCGTGTTAGATTATCACACAAGTATGTATCTACAAGTTATTTGAAAAAATTTAAACATAAAAATTTTACCTTCTCTAACAAGATCAAAAACTCTATCGCCATCAATTGACACTATAGTTTAATTTGATTCCATCTCCTCTGATCTTGAAAGTGGCATTTTCCCTTTTACATTAAGTTCAGTATGTCTCCAAGCTTTAACATATCCTACATTTTCATTCTCACAAATATCTATGGATTCTATGTCCTCTATGCAAACTGAACAAAAACAAGAGTCATTTCGTCTATCAAATGAAAACCCATTTTGAAAACATTTTGTTTTAACTGAATGTATTTTTCTTGTCCTAGGTATTGTATTGGCATCATATGGGATTGATTTATTTACATCTTAGATTCCAACATACCAAAAAAAACTGCACAAGACAAGAACTTGTTAACTTGAAATCTCTCAAGAAAATGATTGAAGATTGAATATAAATTTGAACACATTCAAATTTATATATCCTGTGCACATACATGTAACATTTATACATAAACACATCTGCGCACATCCCTTGATGGATTATATTCATGGATTAACACCATGTTGTGCCATTCAACAACTTGTTTAGCGGATTCAAATTGATCAGCATGAGGGTTCAACTGATACCTTCGAAGTGCTCGTTTTATACATGCCCCTGCATCGTCATGCTCTCCTTTTCCATGACCAGTCTTAAAAAAATTCCACAATGTGTAATGTTTATTTTTTTATGAAGACGATATAACCAATAGAATGATCATGTAGATTTGAACTGACCCACACACCCATCAGACCATATCCAATGTCGATCGAATCTGATTTCGCGTTCTTTCAATGAATCATAAAATTTATAAAAACAATGTTGTACATAATGTGTGTTGTGTGCTCGATCATCACTTATATAAAAGTGATATTCTTTAATAACAAGTCGATTGTCATTGGTGCTTTTTATGTTTGGAAGACTCCATTGAGAATGTCTATATAGAACGTGGACAAATATCATGACTTGATCATAATGATAATATTCGCCTTGTATTTCTTTTTGTGCAGTGAATGTGTAATTCTCTGCAAAATCAACTACAGACAAAATTGTCCCTGGTGGAAACACTTCACAAGATTGTTTGATTTGTAGATCTTTCCATCAGGATCTATGTGAATGCTTGGTGTATTTATAGATTTCTTCCTCAAAATTCTTCAAAACTTCTATCACGTTGATATTATCTACCTTCAAATCAATCCTTTTGGAAATAACATTTGAAGAATGTGGAGTCGTGCTTCTCATATATTCATATCTCTTCCAATTTACTCTTATATTAGAAAATGATTGATCATTAATATCAATATGATACTTTGAATGAAACAAACTTAGATTTCCACAATGATCACATTTCTTTCCACCAACACATTTTTTTTTGTAAAATAAATCACCATCTTCTCTTTCACATAGAATTTCAGATATAAAAACAGGAAATGTGAAAGGAGGAGGTGAACCTGGCCATAAAGTTTTACCAAAATCCAAAAATGTGTCATAAGACAACTCAAACTCGACATGATAACGACAACAACATGTGTCACGGACAGTGATGGGTCTAACAAACAGTGGTTTTTGTTGCACAAATGTATTGATGGAAATTTTAACTTCTTTGTGCTCTTCTTTGAACTTATTAAACACCTCTATTTGTGTCATTGGACTTCTTTGTGCCTTTCTCTTTGAACTTATTAAACACCTCTATTTGTGTCATTGGCAATATATGTTTTGATGCCTCTATATTGATTTCATGCTATTTCTTCATCGAACACATCCCTTTTGTATGTGGTGAAACATGTGATTCTGTCAACCAACAATTACGAGCTTATTCTTTAACATTTTATGCAATTCTATCTTTGTAGGATTGTCTAGAATTCATCATTCAACAAGCCAATTCATCATTTACATCTATTTGAAATGAAATTTTCTATGTTTGTGCAATGTTTTTCCTGACGCTCCCATCGCTTTTTTCCATGTGTTTTGTGTCAAACGATCTTTATATTGCTAGATGAAACAATTGTTGGTTTCCTTGTATCATTTACGGAAATTACGCACATCCGGCCGGATATTTCCTCTTCCAAAAGCTCTTAATACACCAGTTATATTGTTAAAAAAATTCTGTCACCTTGTATCCTTTGTCGACTTTGAATACCTAATAATGATGTAGCTTTAACTTTACTTTGACTTTATTAGACAAAGTAGTGTTGATTTTGTATTGTTACCATTCATCTTTGAAACTAAACATTATACATATTCTTAGTTCTGTATATCTTATATAATGCTTAGCTTTTTCTTCCCAAATTTGTCGTAAGATCAACATTTTCTAATATTTCATCATCAATGTTGATAGATTCTCCTGCATATTCCAATTTAAAGTTTATATTAAAAAAATAACACTAATAAATTCACCTAAATTATATATATTTGAGTGTTCATCTTGTAATATCTAAATTTATGTACATAACTATAGGCAATTTATCTGCTTCAATTTTGATTTCACCGTCTTTCACCCCGGCCAACGCCTTCGCCTAATTTCGCCAACGCCTTCTTCGACATTATGAGATGAATCTATTTACATAAATTTTGAAAAACATCAATTTTATTTATAATTAATTATATTAAATTTAATGATATTTTAAATTTGAATTCTAAACTTTGAATTCTGTACTTTATGAATACAATTCTAATGTGTTTCATGTGCTCGACCATCATATGTGCATGCATACTGGTTGAACTCTTCCTCAATAAAATCTCTACTGATATTATCATCAAGTTGTTCTTGAATATTTGCATCGCTCTCGCTTTCTTTCTCCTGAGCAAAGCTCTTCTTTGTTCGATTACGAAAATGTGCAATCATATTTTCTCTTGCAAACTTTTGTTTCCATGACTTTTATAGTTATCTCTGTAAGTGTAATATATGTTTAACAAAGACTTCACTTTGAAAAATGCTCAACATTTATCTTTCAACATATAAAATTGTTATTCCAATAAAACTTGAAAAAAACATCAATTACCTTATTATTAAAACCAAAAATATGATCTCAAACTTTGTTTAAGTGCTCTAGAAAACCACCATGTATCGACATATTATTTATTCTCCTCAATGCTCTATGAATGAGAGAGAGAAGAAATAAAGAAAGAAAGAATACAACTAATCGCATTGTAGAAATGCTTTGAAATTTAATCCCCGAAGCTTATATCCACCAATCCTAATGGACTTTAAAAGGTAAATGTGTTCTGTTGAAAGCTTATTTATACAATTTGGCATGAAATGAAACAATACAATGTGTCTTTTTATTTTTTCCGACTGCATTTAATTGCTGATAACACCTTTTCTACCAGAATTTGTTTTCAATCAAAAACTTGAAACCGCTTCATTTTTATGGTTTTCAAGTAGATTTTGGTAGCCTTCGGATAAAATATTAGGTTTTATCGAAGAGTATTTCAGCCAAAAATGGATTTTGACCGAAACTAAAACCAGAATTGCTCCTGCTTAACTCAATCCTCTCGGAGGTTGCGCAAACATCGAGAATTTGGTTTCGAAAATGATTACCAACATTTCCAAAATTGAATCTACTTTCACTTCCTATAATTTGTTTTCATTTTCTTTATTTTATCTAATTTTATTTAATTAAAAAAAAAAAAAACATTACATAATACCTCAGCCAGACATTATGATTCTCTGAAATGAAATATCGATATCTCTAAAAATATACAAAGGAAAAATTTGAAAAATATATTCATAATAATTAAACCTGCTCTTTTCAAAAGGGTATTTAAATTTTAGTTTTAAGTAAATATTAATATAGATACAAGGTGTAAAAAAAAACATGTGTTTAAAATATGCAATGTTTTCTACCTTGGTCAACTTAAAAAATTCTAGAAATTATAATATTCATTCGCTATATTCAAAATTATAGTCATAATAAAATTCAGTCTTTGTAGATTGTTGTAGTATATTCGCTTTTTAAAACATAAGTTTAATAATAGATATGATTGTTGTAGAAAAGTAACTCATTATCATTCCTTTTCTTCATGTTTAATGAACATACTATTAAACAATTGTCAAATTGGCATACCAAATCGTGATAAAAAAATTTAAAAATAGTCATTTGAAAGATAACACAATTCTTCACAAGTTTTGTTTTTAATATATAGTGAAATTTAAATAAAAATTACTTGTGGCGTCAGTTAAGAACCGGTGGAAATACAATTTTTTTCTCATAAAACAAGCAAATGTGTTACTCATCTTCATGATTTCACCATTATAGGTGATACAAGAATCAATTGTGCCCCTCGACAAATGTGGGCACCCATTTCACCGCTGCTCCAATGCTCTTTTAATTGATTATATATCCATGGGATGTCCCTAACCGTGATGTGAAATGTTTGGTCTTGTACTAGCCATCACATACATTAAAATTCCTAATGCATTATCATATAATATTCAAGACATATATTCCTTTTTTTTGTACTAGGACATAAATTGAAGAAATCTTAAAATGAGCTAAAGGTACAAAAACTGGTTTCACACTATTTATACCAAACCTCAAACGTATTTTATCGACATAATTCTATTGTGACAACCAAAACTTACCATTCCTCCCTCGCTCTCCTCGAATATATCCATGCCCAAAATTTGCTTTGTTGCTCCTAGATATTTCATATCAAACATCTATCCATTTGAGCCTTTAACCTGTTGGTCTCAGTTATTCTTTTGCTTGCTAAATAATATCGTCAACATAGAATACTAAGACAATTAATATGCCATTATTCAATTTCTTATAGTAATCACAATGATCATACTCAATTCTTGTAAAATTCTCACCATCATGAAAGAGTCAAATTTCCTATACCATTGCCTCGGCGACTTCTAATTATCTAATTATTTATTGATTCAAATAAATTTATTGTTGTGATTCTCAATGAACCCTTCAGGTTGTTCCATGTAAATCTCCCCATTGAAATCTCCATGTAAGAAAGAAGTTTAACATCTAGCTCCTCCAACTCCAAATCAAGTGATGCAACCAATGCTAACACAATTCGAATTGAAACAATCTTAACAACTCCAGGAAAAATCTCAGAAAGTCAATACCTTCTTTCTCTAAGAATATCCTTTTGCAATCAGCCTTTCTTTGTACCTTTTTACCTTATCATCAACACCCTTCTTCAGCTTTTAAACCCAATTTGTATACCTATAGTTTTCATGTCTCTTGGAAGTTATACCAAGTCACCATGTAGAATTCTTTGCTATATAATTCATTTCATCCTTCATTGCTTGTTTCCATTTATCAATTAAGTAGAAATCTTCACTTCACAACTTCCCTATAGAATAAAGGTTCATCATCATTAGTACTTAAAGAAACCATGAAACAAAATCATCACACCTTCTTGGAGGAACTTTGGCTGTAGACCTCCTTAGGTAATTTTGTGGTTCATCCACAATATGTTAAATGTCATCATCATCAATAAGCTCTCCAAGAACCTCTTCATGAAAATATTCAAAAACTTGTTCATGTCCTCTTTCATCTCAGAAGCTTTCGAACGAAGTTTCAAACCGAATCATGGATACCTAGGTACTTCCTGCTTCATTTGAACATCTACATCTGATTTGATGAGATGATTAATCAAATATTACATCTCTTTAATGGTGATCTTGTTGGTAGTAGGATCCCAATAACCGCACTTCTCTTAATACCATCATCATATCCAACAAAGATGTTTTTCATTTTGGATCTAATTTAGAACGCTGATGTTCTCGTAATTAGAGCATGTGCTTCACAACCAAAAAATTTAATATTAGAATAATTACAAGCGTGACCTATCCATACTTTAGAATCTTGCACTCTAGTGCTGTTGATGGTGATCGATTCAACAAATAACAAGATGTAGCTACTTTATCATTCACACCCCGCAGCAAGTTGGAGCGCTACTTCAAGCATACCCTTGCTATTTCTAGAAGAGTCTTGTTCATGCACTCAACAAATCCATTTTGATGAGGAGTATAGGCAATGGATTTATTCCTATCAACTTCAACACCTCTTGCAATAGTTCCCAACTTCATTGACGAATTCACCACCATTACTAGTTCTTAAACATTTAATGGATCTACCAGCCTCTCCACCAAAGCTCTAAACTTCTTGAAAATAGTAAATACATCATCCTTTCTTTCAACATATAGATCCACACCTTCTAGAGAAATCATCTATAAAAGTAAAAAAGTATGATGATACTCCATATGAAATGGTAAGACATGGTCCCCAAATATCATAATGGATATAATCAAGGAATCCTTCACTGGTGTGTCTTCCACTTTTAAATTTCTGTCTATTTTGTTTTCCATAAATAAAGTGTTTGTATAAATCTAACTTTAAAGACTTAGACTAGGAAGTAACTTGGAATCAGATAATACCTTCAATCCTATTTCGCTCATATGGCCCAACTGTTGATGCCACAATCAAACATAATCACTGTCATTATTGGATACAACTATCACATGATCTAACTCAGTTCTTCCTTCTAAATGAAATAAGTTTCCAACCCCTTTCTTCGCTTTCATATCCTGGGATAGGATTCTAGACCTTCATAACTCTACCTTGAACAATGCTTATATCCTTCAATATCTAAGACTCCTAAAGAGATTAGGTTCTTCATAAGCTTAGGCACATGTTTCACATTAGGTAATATCTTAACACATCCATCAAACATCTTAATTCAAATGCTACCAATTCCCCAACTTCACATGATATATCATTTCCATGTAAACAATTCCATCATCTATAGACTGGTAAGTAATAAACCGTCTATGAAGACATGTGACTTGAAGCACTTGAATCTAATAACCACTATTGATCATAATGTGAAACAATACCAATTGTTAAAACTTTATTAGCCATACCTCAACTTGTTGTTGAACTCCGCCTACTTGCATTTGATTCCTCTGCCTCTTTTGGAGGGTCTCTTTGAGGCTTGTTGTCGCCTAAGAATCGTTCTTCGGGACAAGTTGAGATTTTCCACTAAACCAACACTTAAGCTTGCTCATTTTTCCTCTCGACTTTCATCGAGAGAAATCCCTCTGAATATGTCATCTCTTTAGGTCTGCCTCTGCTCACCATCGCCTCAGATGTAGAGGTTTCTAAATTTGATTTCTTCCTTGTTTCCTTGGACAATAAAGCTCCAATAATGATGTCAACGCTCCCTTCGAGATGAGAGACACGCATTGGTTGTAAAAAATTCGAAAATCACAAGTGTTCCCTTTAAATCGATGCTCCCTTCACTAGGGGAGCACAACGTTGATTTAAAAGCATCACTCCCTATACCAAGAGATCGCCGCTCCCTTAAATAGGTTTGCCCAACATTGAAGTAAAAACAATGCTCCCTTAAAGCAGGTAGCCGAGTGTTGAAGTAGAAAATGACACTCCCTTTAATCGGATTGACCAAAACCTATGAAGTTGACGCTCACGCAGATGATGGCATTATTTCTTATAAAAACTTAACTCGATACTCATTTGTTGGGACTTGTTAAATGTGCGGAAATCAACAAGTATCTAATTATGCAGCTGAAATGAAATAAACAAGATCAATGACAATAACATACACACAGATATAACTCAGATATTTACATGGTAAAACCCTTCTTGTAAGGGAAACCTCCACCAGGCAATGATAATCGATCTTTGATTATTGTTCAAGGGAGATGAATACAACAACCATCAAGTTCATGGTTCCAATGGTACAAACAACCATTGACCTCCTCCTCTCATTCGACCATGCCTCTATATGAGCTTACATCAATATGAAACAAACTTGATTTGATTACAAAACTGTTTATCCAATTTAGTGGGTACATACCAAATTGGTATATTTAGTTAAACAAACTATTACAAAATAATATCCATGAAATCTACCCATATCCACCAAATTTAGGAAATTGGTTGGCATATTCAACACCTTGATTGTTATAGTAATTTCAACGTTTAAATCATTGATTGTGATAATGATTTCAAAATTTAGGCCGGTCTGATCGCAACATATCAACACATACCCCCTCTTCTCAAACATAACGTGCAAGGCAAAGAAATGTCAAGAATGTTGTTGGAATTGTGGAGAAATAATTTCAGTTCATATTAATTTTGTATGCCAAATTATTACGTGTCAAGCATGCCAGATATCATGCCTCAGAACTCTTACCTTAAGCCATCTAGATCTTAGCGTCACAACTTGTCTATCTTGCCATGCACGTGTACATTAGCTATGCAACCTCCCCACATTGTGTACCATAGTTTGCGAAGATTTTATCCAAATGAGTTCCTAAACTTAACCTACTCTATAAGCAATCTGATAGTCCCACAACCCATTTTAATTATTTAACAAATGGTTAGTCTATTTTACTCTACCTAAAATGGCTGGAAATAATTTAATGAAATATAGAACCTTTCTGAATAGAATCCAACAAGGCAACTCCCAGCTATTCAATGAAAAATAAATTCCTTAATGAGTTCTTGATTCAAAATTACAATATTATCAAATATTGGTATTTTTTAGTATAGGTATTTTTCGAGGATGATGTTTTGACTTAAGGAATTTAGAACAGGAGAAAAACAAGGCGTGAGTTGTCATTATAACTTAGGGATGTCTGCTTGCACATTTTTTCATCTTAAACCATGTATATTTGTATTTATAAATGCTTGCAAATCTGTCAGTTCATTTACTTGGTAGACCTCCATGTAATTTAACTCCTAACACCACTAGATTTAACATTAATCGGTCAAATCGATCATTGTGAGTTGGAATATCGTCTGGGTTATTTGGGTGAGTTAGTTTTTTTTTTGTCTTTTTAGCTTAAATAAATTTGGAAGAAATCACAATTTAAATTGTATATTTAAATGCTTAAATTGATTAGTTAAATTTTTTTAGGACACTTAAATTATAAGATTTAGTCACTCAAATTTGCAGATCCAATAATTTTTAATCTAATTTCAGACAAAATTAAGCAGAAAATATCACTGAAAAATGGCCAAAACTTAAACAAAACTATTGAATTATTTATATTAAGTTTATCATTTGTTTGCAAATGAAAATAATTCTAACACTGCTTATTTGTAAGCCAGTTAAACTTTATGAGGATTTTGACATATTCATTATCCATTTTCACCATTTTAAAGAAGAATATTGATAATCATAAACTATTTTTAACTGTAAAATTTATCTATAATTTACTAATTATCCATCAAATTATATCCCTGCAATTTACCAATTATCCATCAAATTCTATCCCTGCTTTTAACTATATATAACAATTCGTTTTTCCATGCTGCATCTTTGGTATTATTTTACTGATCTAAAAGTAAAATAGATGACGTAGCTCAATAAATCCTGATGGAGTTGTGGGTTAAAGCAACAGAAGAATAGCTCAAGGACACACTGCAGCGCTTGACAGGCATACGCTTCACCAAACAGGTGTTTCCATACGTGCATGTGAAGCTCGGCTGCTCCTCCCAAGCTGCCACGACCAAACAGGTGTTTCCATACGTGCATGTGAAGCTCGCCTGCTCCTCCCAAGGTGCCACGACGCTGACAAATACACGGACGTGGCGCCTTCAAATCTCTGTTTCTGTTCTCCTATTTGTACTGCATCACTTCCAAATTCCAATCACAGAGGAGTCAGATATTTGGATCAGCGAAGTTCACAAATAATGCAACAGAAGCAATCACAGACACACGGGCATGTTATTTCTTTAGTGTTTTGTCTTTAGAGGATGCAGGGCATATTTTTTCGGTGTTCGCTTTAAATTTTAGGGTTTTGTGTATGATTTAAATTTTAGGGTTTTGTCTATGACTTCATATTTTCAACAATTCTCGGTTTTCAATAATGATTATGTCCGGTGGCAGTGTTTAGATAAACGAATTATCAACGATCAACATAAGTTCTCAAGAGAAGAGACCCGGGCTTGAGGGACAGACCGGTCCCATCTCCATTGAAGAGGTACTGCGCATATAAACATATCTATTCATATTCGAACGTTTCAGATTTGAGTATCAATGAGATTCAACATTTTCATATTTGGGATTTGGATACTCGATCGTTTCAGATTCGGCGTTTTCATATTTGGTTATCGATTATATTTGAAATCACAAAAGTATCAAATTTAAGTATCGATCGTTTTCGATTCGGGTATCATGCTGTTTAACGTTTTCAGATTTGGGTATGTAAAATATTTGAAATCATTAACCTTCTTGCTCTCTGCCCCATATTTCCCAGGCCTTGCAGGTAGCGGGATTGCGCAATCCCAATAAGCAGATTGATGTCGGGGTTGTGAGCGCAATTAGGAGTGCAGAGGGGCGAACTACAGGAGTTAAGGAAGGGCTTCCTAATGGCCCTGCTGCTCAAGGTCAGCATGTCCTCGACAGGAGCACAAGTCCCATGGTCACGGCGTTAGGCGAGGAACACACCTTGGGCACAATCACGGCTGTATGTATCTCTTCTACAAAACCATGTAAACACAAAACAGTACATTTCAATGACATGAGAATCATGAGAATAATTTGAAGAGATTAGCTCATATGTCGTTTTCGTAACCATGGGAATATGAAGACATGTAACTTTGGGAACTGATGATATAATATTTGATGGCAGCATGCCATGGATACTCGGCAGCTTGAGAAGCCTGTCAATATTCAGGACGCCCAGAGGGTGGTTGAGGCCGAAATGCGCAACAGCCCAACTGGTCGAGTCGA
>SNQJ01S0290415.1:8278-18908 GCA_010110895.2 Picea sitchensis | reverse complement strand
TGAAAAAAAATTAATCCACAATTTTTTGCCGACGAAGGTGCTCTGATACCACTTGTAATATTCCAAATATAAAAAGTATGCAGAACATAAATAAATAGCTAGAAATGGCATATGAACAACAATATAACTAGAACAACACCACAATAATACCAAAATGATACCAAAATAACACCAGAAAGAGCACTTTGATTACTATGAGCAATGTTCACTTGCCTCTTCGAGGGGGAAACCTCCAGCAGAGTAGATCTCTATTACAATAATATCCAAGACAAAATTTCTCATACCCTCGACTCTTATTTATACTAAATATGCCTATCAAAAGAACTATCTAGAGGAATATCCTTCTAGAAGCGAAAGCTTCTATTGGGTCTTCTTACATTGGACTTATTCTTTCTTATTTCTAGACCTTATTACTATTGATCTTTATTACATCAAAATATATTATTCTACCTACGTGAGGGGTTAGGTCCCTAACATAAGCCCTCCAAGCCTTCCCTTTGCCAAACTTGTCCTTAGGATGCTTTCCCAAGACACAACCTGAACAAAATCCATATGATAAATTGATATGAGGAAGACCTGTGAGCACATCCTGCGTGTTTAGTTGTTGAAGATAGAGAAACTTGAGATGGCCAAACCACTCATGTCATAGCTTGCTCACAGAATCTGAAAGGGTGAACAAAGAAGCAAAATGAGAATTAGGTAAAAAATGAGAGAAATCATTCAAGTGAGACTCATTATTAGACTTACGAACTGCAAGAAGTGCATTATATTCAAGATCCTTGATGGTGACTAAATAATGAGTGAACTCAACTTTTTTTCCATTCTTGGAAATTTGATAGATTGAGAGAAGGTTGGATGACATATTAAGCACACAAAATACATCCTCAAAAGTACTAGTGCTAGCATCAACAAAACCTTTCCCGATGACATATGTAGGAGATTCATCCCCAATGAGAATGTGGGGCATTGAACAAGGCTCCAACAAAGAAAACCGTTCTCTGACAGAACCCATGTGATGTGATGCATCTGAGTCAAGAATCCATTACTGAGAAGAATCTGTAGTAGAAACAAGTGCAATTTCTTTTCTTTTTCCTGATTTGGAAAAATGAATAGAGGATTGTTGTGAAGGAGAAATATTAATGTTGTTCTTTTTAGAATATTTTCCAACTCATCAATCTACTTCTTATGACAATAATGTTACTCATGACCAACCTTCTTGTAGTAAATACAAGTTGGCATATCCTTCTTTTGAGAATTCCCCTTTGAAGAAGAGGATTTGGAGTCTTCTTTTGGGGAAGACAATGACCATGCTTGATCTTTCTTTGACTTCTTCTGGGACTTATTTTGTTTCTTGTCTAATTTTTCTTGAATGTTTTTGTCTCTTCAGCTAACAAACCAATAAATCCTGAGACTGAGATGGCTTAAGGACACCCATGGAAAGAAGCTTCCCCTGCTAATGCATTAACATCTTTGAAAATGAAGAAAAATAAGGCATTGTATATGCATATCCCATAGTCAACCTATGAGTGTGAAATGTAGAAACAAATGCAACATATTTAGGTCCAAGTTTATGTCCTATTTCTCTACACCACATGATTTAAATTGGGATCTTAGGTCATTAACCTTTGTTACATAATCCTAGGTGTTTTCAAAAGACTTAGGATCAAGACTGATTAGTTCATTATCAAGTTGATATTCTCGAACTTCATCAATTGCCCCATAGAGAGTTTTTAATTTGTCCCATGCATCATGTGAATTTGTACAACCATCATCAAGTTGAGACATTATATCAAGGGAAACTAGACTCCTAAGACAACCAAGAGATTTTGTTTGTTCTATCAACCAGAGTACCTTTTCCTTGTCATTTGTGGGTTTGGTTACCTATTGTTCAACATAAGGTGTATATCCATGTTGCATTAAGGAATTCCATGCATTTTGATGCCATGTGTTGTAGTTGTATGGTGTTAGAAATGGAAATTTAAAATTACCCATTTGTGAAGGAAAAAATAGCACTAGTAGAAAAAGGTGCACAAGCACAGTCACACTAAGAGACCCCCCACGAATCACTCAATCAAGGATCCCCCCCAAGAAAAATGATTTATCACTTTATATTAGTGTGGTTACAATTGCCACTAGTAGGAGAACACTGAGTGGACTTGACTTCAATGCCTTTACAAACCCTTAAAAAATGAGAAGGTGTTGAAAGTACAATTTTGAAACAACATAAAGTGAAATAAACAACACCACTTCGAAGTACTGAAAAAATCATGCACTTTCAAAAAAAGAATCACCTCAATTCAATGTCATATGCAAAACATATGAGCCTTTGAAGTTCTCAAAATGAGAACTACGTACTGTCACCTGTGAAATTATGAAAATTATAGAAAATTGATTCACCAAAATCAGAAATTGTCTACACCAGTGCGAAGAGCACGCAAAATTAGCCCAAATGAAAAAAAAAATCGCTCGAGAAAAGGAGGCTAGAATCCCGAGATATGAGCCTGCAAATTTTGTCCTCAAAACCCAACCTATGAATAGAGAGGTGCTAGGAAATTCAAAATTCATCTTTTTCCAAATTTAGCGGAGATGTCACCAAACTAGAGAAACTGCCAACTATAGAAACCTACAGATAAATTAAAAAATATTCCAAATTTAGCGGAATCGTTGCCAAACTTAGCGAAACCACCAACTGTAGAAACCTCCAGATAAATTAAAAAATATGCCAAATTTAGCGGAACCATCGCCAAACTTAGTGAAACCGCCAACTGTAGAAACCTCAAGATAAAATAAAAAACTTCACCAAATTTAGTGAAACTGTCACCAAACTTAGTGAAACCACCAACTATAAAAACCTTTAGATAAATTAAAAAACTTTGCCATATTTAGTGAAATTGCCACCAAACTTAAAGAAACCACCAATTATATAAAAATGCAGATAAATTAGAGAGATCACCAAATTTAGCACAAATGCAACCAAACTAAAGTGCGAGTTGGGGGTTCATATGACTCCCTAGGAAAAAGTATTTGCCTCTTCGGACAATTTTGCATAAAATTGATGAATGGACAGTCGATCTTAGGGGTTTCAAACCTTTTGAATGAAACCAGAGGGTTAGATTTGACTCAAAATGCTTCGAAATGGTGGCTCCCTGCTGGATCTAACAATGAACCTCTGACTTCAAACCCTTGTATATTTGGCCTCCAGTGTCCAACTAGAACAAAATGAAAGGAAAATATGGTTATCTCAGTTGCTTTGGACTTAATGGTGAGATCAAAATATCTCTATTGTTTTACCAAAAACATCCATTTGAGACTAGTTTTTGGACTAGTAAGAAAACCTAACTTCCACATCCTGTAACTCCAAAATTATAGTGGATAGTAAGAAAACCTAACTTCCACATCCTGTAACTCCAAAATTATAGTGGACTAGAATATAAAATTTTGACACGATGTACTTCACTCTGTCTTATTTACATCCTAGAAACTTTGATCCTTGAAAATTTCCCCAAAAAAATAGAATGAAAATTGTAAGATGGGTTGTTTGAAGGAGCAAAACCCAAGGATCATTCTCTTTGATACTCAAATATTTGTACCCAAATACCAAAGATTGCATAATAAACCAAATTACACACATAATTCAATAATAAATGTAAATGTGGAGCACAACTCCAAAATGATAATAGAGATGAGTTTCATAATAACTCATCAAATAGGGGAACCTTGTCCAACTACTTCAATGCATTCATATCTACAAATCGTGATGTTTCTCCATAATGACTATATCGGTTTCTATATGTACATATTCTCACTCATTGCATATATGGCTCTTTAATTAGTTGACACCATTACATTTTACAATTAATTGGACATACAATACTTAACCCCATATATGTCATCTTTGGGATCATATTAAACATGATGATGATGTTTTATGCACAAATATGCTTATTGAACAACTAATTGCTACAACCTTTTTCCAAAAGAAAAATCACACAAAATTGTATTAGGGAATAATTTTTTTACATTGACAGATCAAAAGATCAATGAAGCTAGTTCTTTCGGGACTAAAAATCCTCACTTCACAATCTAAAATCTTGATCTCGACTTCCAATAAAGGTAGGAGCAACTGATTACATCATGGATGTAGCTCCAAGCTAGGACTAATAATAAGAAAATAATATCACTATACCAAAACAAAGGTTTTGAACTCTCATCCCAAAATATACATATCAACCACGCACAACAGAAAAAACTAATTGCTACAACCTACGATGTTCAAGATTCATACAAATTAATAAAGTGATATCCATAAGAGATTACATCTCCCCAATTTAAAAATACAATGGCAGATAATTCAATATTAATTTGCTTGAATGGAAGGTACAAAATTACCCAATTTTTTTCTATAAAACTTACCATCTTGTGTGATTCACCTAGTTTTTAAGTTATGTCTATCAAGGTCACTTAGTAAAAACATTTAAAATAGGTTGTTTCATGAACTTATAAAATTGATCCGATTTTTGTGAGCATCACATCCTTATTTCTTGTCTCCTAGTTGTAAATCCATTCATAAATAATCTTTTATGGACATTTCATCAATTTACGATCAAACATTATATGATTGATCAAAATTCAGTTCTCATTATAATTTTAAAACTCAACCCCCATTTATTAATAATTTACCAAAATATATATTGTTAAAATTAAATGATGTAGGAGCATCTAAACCAAATGATATATGTTGACCCAAAGCGTAAAAAACCCTACTAAGGGAGTTGGTTCCTAATTAATTCATTTTGTTATAATAAATCTCTTTGGAATACCCTAGAGGAATCAAGGATATTTCTCGTTAGCTAGAGGTTGGGTGGTTTCTTAATTATAGATGATTAGAGGATTTTTAGTGATCGAGTTGTTGAAACAACCTGAGGGTCAATCAGACTTAAATATATGTACTTGTATTGAGCAAAGGGTTGGTTGATTGATTGGTTGGTTGGATGTAAGGGGACAAACACTAATTATGAAGATGATACAAACTTGAATATAATTACCAATGAATGATTGATTCTCCTTCAGATCTCTGTGTGTATATTGTTGTTGTCGTAGGGTTGATAAATCTCTGTTTGTGAATTCTAGTTTAACCTTGTGGTATTGATCCATGCACCCATGAGAGAATGAGAGAGTTTCTTTTTTAGTGTTGACAGGTAGATTCGTGAGACGATTTGCAGGGAAGAAGCAAATTATTTGTAGAGGGAGTGATCGTCGCAAAGGAAGAACACGAACCGTTCATCTCTCAGAAAGAAAAAATGCCAACCTTCTAATTCATTGGAAGATTGGTCAATGATCAGATCAAATTGTGACTATTGGATATACAAGTGTCAGATCAAGGGTTGATAATTATTGCGGAGATCAAAGGTGAAATTAACTGGCGTGCTATTTGGAATCCCGCAATCCACCAACTTCGTAGATCTTGTCGGGGTGGACGATCAACGACCAAGATTAAAACAGATCAAGGTGAGCACTTTTCCCATTACGGAGATCCAACTCTTCGATAAACCATGTGCTACTCGAGGTTCCACAATCATTGTGAACCATCAATCTCAAGACGAACGATGGGTATACCTGCAAGAAAACCACATGTTAACGTTGCATAGATTTGAACTGAGATTGATCCTGTGGGTGATCTGCAAGTTTGGCTTGGATCCTATTGGGAGTTTAGTAAGGATATGGCAGGGTTAACTTCGGCCTTGCATTAGTTTGGTATCAAAGAAAACCAATTTCTCTCGATAAGTGAACCATGCCACCAAGGAGGTGAGGTGGGATTCCTCTTGGTAGAGGTCGAGCTAAGGCAGCATGAGATGATGCTTTATTAGAGGAATTGAGGAGGATGAACGTTAGAATGGATGCCATGGAGATGAACCAGAGAAGAAATAATGAAGCTGGTTATATCAGTGATGAAGCAGAGGCTCAATCTTCTGAATATGAAGCAAAAGAGACACAAGATGAAAGAATATTCAGAGTGTTGGCAAAGGCTAGTAGCAGACCAAAGGTAGATGTTCCTATGTATGATGGAAGTCAGAATGTGGATGATCTAATGGACTGGATCAACACCATGGATAAATATTTTGACTTTGAATAGGTTGAATATGTGAAGAAGGTGAAGTATTGCAGCTACCAAACTGAAGGGACATGCAACCATCTGGTGGGATGAGTTGCAGATACACAAATAGAGGAAAGGCAAGTCAAAGATTAATCAATGGGATAAGATGGTGAACAAAATAAAAGGTAAATTTATGCCCAAATACTACTAGTTGAACCTGTTTAAGCAATTATAGAACCTTAGGCAGAAAGGAATGACAGTTAAGGAGTATACAGAGGAATTATATAGGTTGAATATCATGGATGGACACATAGAAGGAGATATGGAGAAGGTGGATGGATATATTAATGGTCTCAGATACGGAATTCAAGATGAGATAGGGATGTTTATTCTTAGGACTATTGAGGATGCATATCAAGCCAATTTGAAATCTAAAGAGAATATTGCAAGGAAGCAAAGTCAAAGGAATCGAGAGAGAAGTACAATTCATGGCAGAGGATCTGCTAGTGGAGGAAGAATCCAGATTATAAAAGGTGAAGGAGAAAGCTCAGGAATCCAATCACCAAGAAGAGGTTATTCCAGGGATAGAATATTTTTCTTCAGAGGAAGAGGCAGAGGAAGAGAAATCATATGTTATACATCTAGTGAATTAGGACACATGTCATGGGAATGTCCTAAGAATAAATCAACAAACCAAAGGAATGTAAATGTAGAAGAAGCAAGGGAAGAACCAACAAATTTAGTAGTTGAACCAGAGCTCCTGAGATAGGATATTCATTGATGTTGAAAAGGGTCTTGGTTAAGGAAGAAAAGGAAGTGATTGAACCGGATTAGAGGAAAATCTCGTTCATGATTGTGTAATATTCCCAAGCCATTATGCCTAGAACATCATGGTTTTGGGTGTCTTTTTAAACTTTTCTGGTTGCGGTATTTTGTCAAACACTTTGCTTGCAGTTACACTTAGGGTTTTACTGATGTGTTTATATGTGTGTTTGCAACAATAACAAGAAGATACAATCATGGGACATGCCTCAACCATATGCAATATGATAGACAAGACAAAACATCTCAATTATGCTTTTATTCATGAAATAGAAGAACCTGCTACAATGAAGATGCTGATCTGGAATGCTCAATAGATGGCTCCAATATAGAAGTATGAGTTGCTAAAAAAGGATATCAATAATACAAAATAAGACTCCAAAGGCTAGATAATAAATGGAGACCAATGCCAAGTAGATTTGGGCCATATGAAGTGCCAAATCCTTAGTTGAATGATGCCATGTCCTGTTGGAAAGCTGAATCTCCTCACAATTTGGCCCTGCTGCAAAAGGTGTCCAATCACCCCAAGAAATATTCTAAACAGTAGATTGTGTGATGTCAAGAACAACCCAACTACCTGAATCTCCAAGATCCCTCTCAAACCCTATGGATGTGAACCTCCTCCAATGTATGGTGCACCTCTCTGGATGCCCGAAACCCTAATAATTCATCCTCTCTCCTAGAGACCTCCAACAACTCCACCAATCCCTAGAATGATATATCGGGGAACGACAATGAAAACCCAGGTGCTCAACTAGGAAAAATACCTACTAGATTATTAGATCTAGCTATCCTCCAAGATGTGGTGTGCCCTCCTCTTGGGAAATCATCCCACTCTCAATATGAATGAATCCACCACCAAAACACCTCCGAAGTCCACCAAGAATAATTCTATGACACCTGCAAAGGAAACCCAATACCTGTAATTCCCAAAATCACTTCTCCTGAGCGAGGACGAATCCTCCCTCAATGGATGGTGCCCTCCTCTTGCTAGAAACCCTAACTGGTGCACCCTCTCTCTCTCTGCCCCTGCAACTGATGTAGAATCCTCCTGTAACTGAGTATATCTAGAACTAGAATGGTGTGGGAGAGTATTGCATCTATGAGACCAAGCTTGAGACAAGCTAGGTGGAATATTTCACCACTGAATCGTCCTCTAGGGTTTGTTAAGTCAAAACCCTCAAAACCCCCAATGTTGGGCTCACTAGCTAAAATCCAGATATCAAAAGATGATCATACATGAATGAATGAGTATAGGTCCTTGCCTTTCCTTTATACTTTTTTCTCCCCTTGTCCCTCCAAAGTGATTTTCATTTTATTAACATTTAGTTAATTAATTAAATCACTTTAATTAATTAATTAACCTTTTTACCTCTGAAAAACACCTTATCTCTCCTTGTGGCTTCCCTGGCCACTGAAAGTCACTTCTCGTCATCCTATCCTGTAGTTTTGTTCCTCTCGATTCCAAGTATAGTGCCAAAAATGACCTCTTCAGTGAATTTAATTGACTTATAGCCAAAAATACTCAAAACCATGGAAATCGTTGGAATGCCACGGAACCAAATCCAATCTATGTGGAAGGGCTCGTAATGATGAGGATGAGAAATTCAAGATGGATCCCACAATGCCTCTCAATAACCCGTGTACTCACTATAACATCCATCTGGCTACTCTGGTCATCATAAACCTCTGCGTTGTGATGATGTCCCAAAGTGGGGACATTATAGTCCTCCCTGTTAGAAGATTGCTTTTCCTCAAGAAATAACCAAATACCCTCAAATAAAATACCAGGATCCCATGTCCACCTATGGGATACACAGTAGAACCCATCCAGAGATGAACACTCATACACTCTATCCCCTAGGTCCCATATCGAGTCATGAACGACTAGCCCCTGGGAAGCATAACCCTAAAATACACCAACTTTGGGAGTCTCCTGCATTTGACACATGGCCTCATCTCAAAATGAATCCATCCTCCAAGTCTCTACCAAGATCCATACGGCCTCCATTAACTGCACATGTTGATGTCAGAATGAGGTGTTGTAAGACCTCCGTGAGACACCCGCAAGTGATGCACTCTTCTTAACATTAAAGCTCAATGGAAAGTTAGAACAACATCCCCCTGAAAAGGTCCCATGCTAACCTCTTTCGAAAATCACCCAGTTGGCCCTACACTACTCTGACCATGACTGTCTGCCCCCTGCATACATACTGAATCCTCCTCTCATGGGTCCTCCAGCTGAAATACCTGTGACCATTGGACCTGTTGTCCAAAAACTATATCTGTAAAGACACCTTTGTAGAAGAAGTACATGTCCAACCATCTCCATGCCTGATCATAATGATCAAGATAGAGAAAATGCCTCGCCCCATAGGGAAAGTCCCTGTAGGCCCACTCCAAAACAACCCAAGGTGGAGTATGTGGCTCTCTGGTGCAACCTGGGTCATCAGGTAGTGGAACATCTTGCTAACAAAATGAACTCCTAGATCCCATGGCAAACTTGGAAGTTTATCACTTCCAGTCTTCGTTGGCTACTCCTGTGTCAGACTGATCACTAACAAAAATCCCCCATGCTCATCCTCATGAGTATCTGTATCTGTTTCAACCTCTGGGTTGTCTGCTATCATCTGACCTATGATGTTCATCATCACACACAAAGCCTCAACTGTTTTCCCATCCCGACCCACCTCTGTCCTGCTGTATGTCGTAAAGGCACTCATGTCTGGTGGTTTCATCCTAACCACACTCCATGTCTCATCTCCCATGAAACTACTGATACTACGAAGGTGATCTCTCATTGTTATGGGCTACTACAAAGGAGAGGCATATACATGCTCCCCGAAGTGTGTCTCCTCCTTGCACATCAATACACCCCTATGGATCTCACTGTAAACCTCGACATGTCTCTATGAGTCATCACTCACCACTGTGTGCTCTTGCATACTCAGGTAGTCCCTTGTATACCCCCGCAACATCATGGATCATGGGTGTAATAATATATCAACGTCTACATGAAGGTCAATCCCTCTCGGGACACAAATGGAAGTATCATCAAAACTGCCCCTGGCTCTGAAGCCCCCATGTGTAGGTGAGTTCCTGACTGTCTCAAATATCCTCTCATGCACCCCCAGACTGTAACTCTCCATAGTCATTGGTGATCTTATGCACACCTCAGGCTCCTCCATCAACTGATACTCCTCTTCCAGACCACCAACATCCTCCAGTGATGTGACTAAATGATGTATATGGGTGTCTACCAAGATAGGTGAAGTGGATCTCTGACGAATATCTTCAAGGAGCTCCTCTGATTCTTGAAGGGTTGTATGTGTGCCTCTCAAGAATCCTCGAGTGATCTCCAACTCTTGATTAAGTCAATCCACCTCTAAATCCTACTCCCTCAAGGCTCTGTGATACATCTCACCAATCCCCAATAGGTAGTCCCTGTCTGTCAACAACTGTTGGAAGTCAAACCTCATCACAAACATTCTCTCTAAGAGAGTATGAAATTCATCTATGGAAAATGCCTCATATGAACTATCATGTGTCATTGATGCCCTCCAACAACAATCGGCCATCAATGCGCCCGGTGGCTTCCATGATCATATCCTCACTGACTCTCAGTTGTCCTGTCAAGTAGTGTGACTCCTGATCATAGTCATGTTGAGGTGCCACCTCATATCCCTCACTGCTAGTGTCAATTCTAGAATCCCC
>SNQJ01S0290414.1:0-10822 GCA_010110895.2 Picea sitchensis | reverse complement strand
GACAAGATCCCAGTTCAAACTATATTTCCAAAACTTGACGAGGAAGGAAAAATCATATTGGAGCCTGAAGCCATCACTGACACAAGAATTCGCCAGTTGAGGAATAGATCCATTTCAGAGTATCTCATTAAATGGAGGAAACTACTGACTGAAGATTCCACTTGGGAATATGAGTCTTTTATACAGAAGAATCCAGAGTTACTCAAGCATTGCGGAAAACACTTGTCTCAAGGTGAGGGGCATGTTAAGCCCTAATATTGGTTCATTACACCTTAATTGAGGCATATTATATTAGTAATGTTATTTTATTTATGTCGGCTTTAGGCCATTAGTTGTAATTATACCTTCTAGTCTCCTATATATACCAAGGAGACATTTTCATTTTGAATCATCTTATAATTGAACATTTAAGTGGAGTAAAAGGAGGTTGCCCCCTCGAAGAGGCTTATTTTCTGAAATTATCTCTTTTTCAAGGCGTTGAGTACTTTTTCAAGGCGTTGAGTACTTTTTCTGAGGTTTTTCTATGCTATATTGATATTTGGTTCTTAACAAGAAGACAAATCATAGGGATGTCATACCCTTGTACCATCATAAAACAAGTACCCCAAGGGGGCTGCACTTTAGACAATAAGAGAAATTCCACCAAGGAGGTTGTACCCCAAAAAGAACCAAGCTGAAGTAGCCGCAACAAGATCAGACCAATAAAAGAGTAAGAGAAAATAATGAGGAGTGAGTGTAATAATGAGTGAGGGGTAGGTTCTTTTTATAGTTTAGGAAGGGGTTAGGATTAGGTTTAATTAAAAACCTAAAAAATAAAATAATTAATAAAAATATTAATTAGAAAGTCAAATAAGTCAAAGTGACTTATAAAAGACCAACACCACATTAAGCAAGATGGGGAACGAGATTCAAGCAAAGGGAGGCTACAACACAAATTCAAAGGGGTCTTCTTCAATGGAAAATTATCCACATATGTCTCATGATAACTTATAAGCTTTTATCATCCCTGCATAAGAGGAAAAACCAATGATGTGGTCATGTCCTCCTTCTAATTGCTCCTAGGTCTCATGGACCATCTTGGGAGAGAAGAAGAATATCACACATCATCACATCTTGGTACTCAACCAAGAACCACCTGGTCCCAGACCAGAATACCCCAGAACACATATGGGGGCCCTAGAACACATCTAGGGTCTTTATCCACCAAGGTACAAAACCAAGGATCAACCCAAGCGTTTAAGCAAAAATTCCCTGGAACACATCCAAGGGCTCTAGAACACATCTAGGGCCTTACATCATCAACCACCAAGGAACACATCCAAGGATCAATCCAAGCACCGAGCAAGGATTCCCTAGAACACATCCAAGGGCCCTAGAACACATCCAGGGACTTACTTCTTGGTCATTGACCAAGAACCCCAAAAATACATTGGGGGGCCTCACTAGGTTATTTTTTCATGTTTCTAACTACTTGGTCCCAAACCAAGAACCCCAGGAGTGCACTGGGAGCCCTAGATCTCATCTAGGGTCTTATTCCATCATCCCAAAGAACAGCTCTTGCATCTGCACTAATTTCAACACTCCCTCTCAAGAGAGGCATTCTCAGCGACACCAAGATTGTCTAGAAAGTACACAAACTTTGTTAATGAAAGAAGCTTGGTCAAAATATATGTTGTTTGTTCTGTCTTCAGAACATACTGAATACTGAGAATGTTCTTATGCACCATGTCCCAAACATAGTGATATCTCATCTCAATGTGTTTTGATCTATCATGAAATACCAGATTCTCGGAGAGCTTTATACAACTCTAGTTATCACGGTGAATTATTGTGGGTTCCAGCGCAACACTGAGCAAATCTGAGAGTAGCTTTATGAGCCATATTGCTTCTCTACTAGTAGCACTTGTAGCAATGTATTCTTCCTCTGTAGTGCTATGGGCTATGGATCCCTGCTTCCTACTAGACTAGGAGATCATAGTTGAACCCAAACTGAAACAATATCTGGAAGTGCCTTTCCAGTCCACTATACTTCCCATCCAATCCGAATCTGTATATCCATGAAGCATTACAGCTTCACTAGAAGTGTATCTGAGCCCATAGGATATAGTCCCTCGAACATATCTGAAAATATGTTTAACAACAACCATATGAATATGTTTTTTTTCACACATGAACTAGTTGAGGGCATTCACTGCATAACAAATGTCTGGTCTAGTATGTGCTAGATACATCAAAGACCCAATGATCTGACGATATATGGTGGGGTCTTCTGGATCTGAACCTGTAGCTTGATTATGTAACTTCTTCAGATTGGAAATCATAGTTGTGGTCATGGACTTATAGTCCAACATGCCAAATCTGCAAAGCACATCAACTGCATACGTTTGTGAGAGAAAGATCTCACCTAGTTTCTGCAACATTTATAAGCAAAGAAAGTAATGCATAAGACCCAAGTCTTTTATTTCAAATTTTGTTGATAACTCCCTCTTAGTCTGAGCTATTAGATGTTCATATCCAATAAGGAACAAATCATCCACATATAAAACCAAGATAACAAGATGATTATGCACAATATTTATATAAAGATTAGGATCTGATATACTCTTGGAGAACCCAAGACTCTGAAGAAATCTGTCAATTCTTCCATACCAAGCTCTCGGAGCTTGTTTCAATCCATACAAGGCTTTCTTGATTTTGCAGACATGAGATTATTTCCCATGGATCACAAAACCCTCGGGATGCTCAATATAAACTTCTTTCTCAACTTCACCATTGGGAAAGGCAGTGTTAACATCTATTTGGTGAAGTTTCCAATCAAAAACTGAAGTAAGAGAGATGGTGATTATGATAAAGGTATACCTGGAAATAGGAGCAAAGATCTTGTCATAATCAATTCCTTCTTTCTAAGAGAATCCACGAGCCACAAATCTAGCTTTGAATTTTTCAAAACTGTCATCTGCTACATGCTTTATTTTGTAGAGCCATTTAGAGGTTACTATTGATTTCCCTTGAGGTCTTGGGACCACTTCCCATACATCGTTCTTCAATATTGACTCGTACTCTTTTATCATGGCATCCTTCCATACTTTACGTTTGACAGCTGCTTCAAAGGTGGAAGGTTCTAAGTCAATCATAAGATTTAACCATGCTATCAGACCTGAGTATTTATCTAGTTTCTTGCTTTCTCTAAAGGTACCTTTAGGTGTTCCATGATTTTTTGCTTCCTTTAAAATTTCCTGGCACCAAGCTGGCTTCCTTTTAAAAGGAGGTTTCTCTAGGGGAAATTCAACACAATCCCTTATGAGATCCACTGAAGGCTCTCCGGCCTCCTCCCCCTGCTCATCTAGAAGTGGTGTATCTAAAGGTTCTGGAGATGGAGCTTCCTACTCCTCTATATCACATGGAAGTTATATGAAACAACGAAAGGTTACTTCCTCATGGAAGGTCACATCTCTACTAACCTCAATAAACTTTTTCCCTGGTATATAAATTCTATATGCTTTTGAGGTCTCATTGTATCCCACAAAAGTGTCTTTCTTTCTAGAGGTCTCTAACTTAGTCCTCTTTTCTTTTGGTACATGAATGTAGACATGACTACCAAAGATTCTCAAATGGTCAACTGAAGACTTCTTACCGGTGAATACTTCCTCTGTAGTTTTCTTTTCTAGGGCTTTATGAGCACACCTGTTCTAAATATAGACTGCAGTGCTTGCAGCTTCGGCCCAAAAAGACAACGGAAGATTCTGATCATACATCATGGCTCTGGCTACTTCACAAATCGTCATGTTCTTTATTTATGCAACCCCATTTTGTTGAGGATTATAAGGCACAATCAACTCCCTCTTAATCCTGGAAGTCTGGCAGAGATCATCATACTTGTGGGAGTCAAATTCTTTTCCATTGTCAGTTCTGAAAACATGGATGTGTCTACATCTCTGATTCTCAACAAGATTCTTAAAATCCTGAAATTTGTTGAAAGATTCAACTTTAGTTTTCAAAAAATAAATCCAATTTTTATGAGAACAATCATCAATAAAAATGATATAATAAAAACAATCATTCATAGACGGAGCAGTCATAGGTCCACAAAGATCAGAATGAATAAGATATAATATGCCATTATTTTTTCTATTACTATGGGGGTAAGCTTTCTTTGTATTTTTACCAAGAGGACAGCCTCTATAAACACTATCATGCTCAAATGAAAAAACTGGCATACATGTTACCATCTTTTGCAAACCTGGGAGAGCATTGTAGTTGAGATGTCCAAACCTTTTGTGCCATAGCTCACAGGGGTTGATCATCTCGTGAGCTAATGCTTGAATAACTCGTCCAGAGACTTTGTAAAGTCCACCCTCTTGAGTTATGATTGTTATGGATGAGCTCAAACTCTCATTTGAGGGCCACATAAGAGTCTTTCCTTTGGAGAAGGCTATTAAGTACCCTTTGCTTTCTAGCACTGCAACTAAGATAAGATTTTTCTTTAATCCAGGAACATAAAGAATTTCATTGATATAAAATACATTACATGTCTGAATCTAAAAAGATGTTGATCCAAACCCTTTGATGTCATAAATGCCATCATCACCCAAGTCTACCTTCACATTGAACTTCTTGTCTCAATAGTTCACAAGGTTCTGTTTGAAACATGTCATGTGTTTGGAGGCCCCGCTGTCGACTAACCAAACTTCTTCCAACTTGGTGACAGTACCGAAGAGGGATGAGACAAGATAACATTATATGTGTTGTTATTTCTCTTTAATAACATCTCAGGTTCTTCTTCTTTGAGGCTCTTCTTCCTCAGTTGCAACTGAAGCATGGAACCTGCCTCTCTTCTTCTATTGTGAAGGAGGGCTACTACAGTGTTTTGCATAATGACCTAGCCTTTTACAATTAAAGCATCTTATTTTAGATAAATGAGAGTGTTTACCTTGGGGTTTCTTACTTTTGCCTTTGTGCTGAGGAAATTTCTTCCATCTCTTGGCTTTGACTGAAAGAGCATGGTCTCTTACCGTTGAGGGTTCGTTCTTGTTTTTAAGTCTACCCTCTTCTTCCAAGCAATCATGCCATAATCTCTCGAAATTGGATTGAACTTATCTTCTGTTGACTGAAGAGAGAAATGTCTCCCATGAGTCAGGGAGACCATCAACTTTTGTTTGTACAAGGTCATCATCATCCATTGCAATACCAATTATTGTAAGTTGATCTCTCATTTGAGAAATGTTGGAAAATAAGACAGAGATAGATTTATACTTCCCCATCTTTAATGTACGTAGTTGTTTCTTTAATATCCTCTTTTGAGTTGGGGCCTTCTTTTCATATAGATTTGCTAGGGCATCAAAGCATTCCTTAGTTGTTCTCAGATGACCAATAAGAGGCATCATGATGTCCTTAACTGAGTCAAATATGTGCATAAAAGGAAAAACCAATGATGTGGTCATGTCCTTCTTCTAGCTGCTCCTAGGTCTCATGGACTATCCCGGGAGAGAAGAAGAAGATCACACATCATCACATCTTGGTACTCAACCAAGAACCATCTGGTCCCAGATCAGGATACCCCATAACACATTTGGGGGCCCTATAACACATCTAGGGTCTTTATCCACCAAGGTACAAGACCAAGGATCAACCCAAGCTTTTAAGAAAGGATTCCCTAGAACACATCCAGGGGCCCTAAAACACATCTAGGGACTTACATCATCAACCACTAAGGAACACATCCAAGGATCAATCCAAGCATCGAGAAAGGATTCCCTGGAACACATCCAGGGGCCCTAGAACACATCCAGGGACTTACTGCTTGGTCCTTGACCAAGAACCCCAGAAATACACTGGGGGCCCTCACTAGGGTCTTTTGCCCCTCACTAGGGTCTTTTGCCATGGCTCTAACTGGTTGGTCCCAAACCAAGAACTCTAGGAGTGCAATGGGGCCCCTAGATCTCAGCTAGGGTATTATGTCATCCTCTCGGAGAATGGCTCTTGCAGCTACACTAATTTCAACATCCCTACTTGCCCTGATGCAACCTCGTGCTTGACTCCTGTGTTAGAGAAGATTCCCGACACACCGGTTGTAAAAATGGATTTAGCACTCTTTAATGACTTCTAGGTTGATTTTTGTGGCCTTGGAGATTTTACTCTCCAATCCTAATCCAAGGCCCTAAACCTATCTAGTGTTGGTTCGCTATCAAAGGAAAACATCTAATTAATTTTAATTTAAGCGCTTATTTTTAGAGGTTGTTGCTTAGGTCCAAAGGTAATGGATGAAACTTTGTATGATGTGAGGACTCTTGACCCAACCAAGCAATGCAAGCATCCAAGTGAAAAATCTTTCAATTCGATGAAAGGTAGCTATGGGTGGGATAGAGTTGTTTCCTTTTTCTTTTTCAATGTCAAAAATAGATCCTCAAACAAACCAATCATACACAAAAGATCCAAGAGCAACAAATTCTTCTATGACACTCACAACACTAATGCTTCAAAAGCGAATTAAGCATGCAAGGGATTTTTTTTTTGTAGTTTTTTTTCAATTTGCAATATAGAACAATCTTGACCTCAAGAAGAAAGACTAAAGCAAACAAGGACAAAACAAAAACAACAAGCAAAAAGCTTGTAGGATATCAGGTAGAAGGCTAGATCAACCTGCTCTAATGTCACTACAATGATCACACTCAAAAACTTGCCTAGGGGGGGGGGATCTAGTGATACACAAAGGTCATATGAAATTAAACATGCAACCAATGGCATAAGCTCCTAGATCTCTTCAGATCTGTTGAACTCTGAGTTCAACTTCTGAGATCTGAGATCTGAAAGTGGAAAGTTCAGACAACGAAAAAAAAAGACTATCCAAACAAATCAAAACCTTTCACACCAATCTACTCAACAACAACCTTGAAAATGATCAATGTGACAAGCCAATTTTTGCGGCAAGGGTACCAAGACACTCAGATAGGATATTGAAAAGCTCTGCAAGCTCAGAGGAGGTCTCAAACTGTACAGACTTGGGCTAAGCACTGCAAAAATGCAGATTTGGGAGGGCCTCGTGGGACACAAGCAAGGCAACACGCGAGGGGGCCTTGCAAGACATAAGTGGTGCAACAGGCGAGAACTGTCAAAATTTTGAATTTTTGAGAGGGAAGGGAATGTTCCATATCTACAGATTTGAACAAGACCTCTCGAATCTACTAGATATGAGCCCTAAAACCCTTAATGGAAGACAATAAGACTCAAACCACAAAAACATAGGCAAAGCAAGGCAAAGAGATTCAAAAACAATTGATTCTCCCCAGTGGAGTTGCCAATCTGTTATGGGAAAAATGCTAACAGGGATCTCACTAAATAGATCAGTAAGATCTCCCTAGGATAAGCCTAGATATCCTAGACAAGAGGGGGTAGACTTCTAAAAGGTTTGCTAGATCTAGATTCAAAGATATGAATTCACTATAATCCTATAGAAAGGAGAAGATATGCATACCTTTCAAGAGGTGGTCCTTCGTATCTCTTGGCTGTTGCAGTCCTAGGGTACCAACTCCAAGCTTGACAACCTGCTTCCTGTATACAAAAGACACACAAAAACTTCTCTACTTTCCTATTTAGGATTAAAATCCTAGATCTAATTAGTTTTCAATCAAATCTATAACAATATGAATCAGAGCTAAACACTTGATGTTCAACTGCAAACAATTGTAGGGGAAAACCAAATTTTTTATTAATTATAAATGGAAACTTACATCACAATTGTATACCTTAAGTGTTGATATAGGCTCCTTCAATCTCCTTGCTCCTTGTTTCTCCTTACAGCGCCTTGGTCATGCTAGGCTCCAATGACTTCTGGTTGAATACCTCTGCAGTTTGGCAGCATAACTTTGCTATTGAATTATTTCTCCCTTGTCCAAGGCTTGCCTTTGTTATATAGCTCTTGGAGGAGGCTTAGAAGAGGCTTCTAGATCTTCTAGAGGCCACTAGAAACTCGAATGATGTAATTTCCTACGCTATTACCACTAATATCCAACTCATCTCTCGTTCATCGCCTCATAACTCCTATTTTCTAAAATTTTGACAGTACCTCACTTGTTGAGCCACTATTGTTTAGCGAAGCCTTGCTTGTTGCATACTAGGTGTCATGTGAGGCTCTCCAAAAATGCTCCGGAAAGGATCAAACCTCAAGCAAAAGTTGCATTAAGGCTTCTATCCACTAATCGCTTCCTCTCTGACCTATAGGGTGGAGATTAAGGCTATAACACACAGCGATCACAAAATCTGTTTGGCTCTAGATGAATCAATTGGGCATGGCCTTCAGATGGAGCCCACGACACTTGAATCATTTTGATTGCCACCTTGGTTTTCACACTGAGCGATAGTCTCAGTGCTTGGTTTGTTAGTGTTTTTGGCCTCATCACCCAAGGCATTGTATAGGTATGCTACAGCTAGCTCTTAGTCCAATTCAAGCTCAAATGCAATGCATAGGAGTAACGTGCACACAAAGTGTCAGTGTTGAGAGCACATTCAGAATGTAACAGGTTTATAATCCTTCCAGTGGATGTAGGGTGCTAAGTTGGATTACGATTTAGTGGCATGCAAATGATCAAGCTTGGAAAGTTGAATTACGATTTAAGTGGCATTGCAAGTAGTCAAGCTTGGAAATAGAAATTTACTTTCTCTTGGCAATTTGAATTTGAACATATATCTGTGTGTTGAATAGATTGGTTGTTTGAATTTTCTGTTTTGCAGATTAAAAGGGCAGAGTAGCATATCAATTCAGCCCATACATGGGGTTGGAACTTGGTTGGAATGGCCTCAGCATCATAAGTAAACAAACTAAGTAACCAAGCAGTAAACTAGATCTGAAGATAGAAATTACTCAGGGAATGAAAGATTTCGATTGCATTGTACACTGGATTCATGTGTACAGGTTACACAAAGAAGGAGCCAGCCAATCATTCAGAGCAGAGTTTGCACAGAGAACAGGCCTTGCAGCGATCAAAAGAACGAGATCCTTGTACAGGGCAAAGGAACATAGGCCTAGTGGCTTTTCTATAGATAGAGCTCTATGTGCAAGTCTGAAAGAGACATCAGAAACATACATCCACATAGGATACGTTTTGGTAAAACGAGTGTGCTATAAATCCCTCATTTATGAATCAGTTTGTTAGATCATAAAGTTAATAAAATATGAGAAAAATACTAATAATTATTAATATTTGTTAAAATAGAATTTTTTTAAAATAGAATTGTTGTAATTTTGAGCTTGATAATGCTGCATGAAGGTTGTGAAAAAATGAGGCATTGGAAAAGGAAAATGAGTTCAATTTCTGTTAATTGTTTTCGCTAGTACTTCAAATGCCATAGGTGTCGTTTTTTGGGTTCTCATTCTTGAAAAAATGAGGCATTGGAAAAGGAAGATGAGCTTAATTTCAATTAATTGTTTTCCCGAGTACTTCAAGTGCCATAGGTGTTGTTTTTGGGGGTTCTCATTCTTGTGTTTCGCCAGGAATTTGCATTGGCTTTTACAAGTAGTTCATCATCATATACACAGTTTCTCAATTAGAAATTTTGTTGGCACTTACTGTCCTAAACAATGTTCAGCGAGTATGTTACTCTTTTTGGAGATAACAAACTCCCTCATCTAAAGAAGCGGTTAGGCATCAGGTGATTTCCAGTGAACTCTATCAGATATATATATAGGTCATTTCCAGTAAACTCCATCAGATATATACAAGTCATCATTTCAATAAATGAGACTTTCAAACTCATGTTCAATATCTTTGGGTTTTAACAATATTAAAAATGGAGTCCTGTTCAATTTTTACAGTTGTGACCGTTACAATATGCTTAAATTCTTACTCTGCTCTTCAACCCTTGGACATAAGCTTATAACAGCGAATGCTTAGCAACGTTATTGCATAGTGTATAATCTGTCTTTGTATTTATATTATACAGCTGCTGTCTATGAATGTCATTTGTTAAGAACTGTGCGATTGTTTTCTCCACCGATTTGGTTGTACACTCGAGATAATTGTTTAACTTTCTTAAAATTTTATTGTTGGATGTTGTTGCAAAGGAAATTATAATCTTGTAAAATGTTGCTATTTTAAATGGAGGAATCAATATTATTCCCAGAAATTACACACTACATTCCAGAGAATCCTCCACACTAGAGGAAGACCCTGCCCTAAAATTTTCATCATTTCTGGAGTATTGTAGAGAGAACTCAGTGTAGATTTCCAAGAAGGCTCTTGCCAGAGATCGGAAACATTTCTACTAAATACCAGAAAAGATTGCATCCAGATTTCATAAAAGGATATTTCTGGGTTTTCTGGATTTTCAAATGATCAAGCTGGGATTTCCCATATTTTTTATCACACAGCATTAACTTTGGTTTGTTTGGAATGGCCATGAGATGTTTAACTATGCAGATAACAAATTGCACAAAATTTATGAACTGATTTACTACAATTCCTTTGACAGGCTTGCCAATGGTAGGGCTGAACTAAAAGGACTTGGAATTGCACTGAAACAGGCAACAAAATGCAATTAAGCTTTTAGGTTAAAAATGCAAATGATGTTATTGCATGAAATGTAATGAAGCTTTTAAAGGCAACTTAATGGGAAAATGTCCATCAGAGCATTAAACATTGGATTGTCACACGAGAGGAGCCAGTAAATCGCAAGCAGATTCTTTTCCCAGATTTACAGAAGCTGTTCCAAGGTCAGAGTACATTTAAATGCCACAGATGATGTTATTGCATTGATTTCAAGTATAAATTAGGAGCCTCAGTTGACAACGAACCAAGGAAATTGGAAGATTCAAGAAAGTTTCAAGGTG
>SNQJ01S0290412.1:0-10783 GCA_010110895.2 Picea sitchensis | reverse complement strand
GAAAAATAATTAAAAGGATCGAATGCGAAAGGGGAAATCAACCCTTCTTTATTATTCCCCTAAAGAAATGTCATTCTACGAGATGGAGATTTGACTAGAATGAAACAATTATATATACAAGGGTGAACTGGCCCCTCCACATTATGCTCCCAATGCAAATCTCTTCTTTGAGTTTTGTTAGCTATTATTCTTGTCACGGACTTGAGAAGCATGCGAGCCTGCAAGTTGTACAAAATGCTCGAGTGCGGCTCGAGAGAATTCTTGTTTTCCAAGTAGCATATCAAGCGAGAGTGCGAGGTCTTGCCATCGGCAGCCGAGATTCGTCCACGAAGCAGATCGGTTATCGGGACCTCGGAGTTACCAATTTACTTGACATTTAGCAGCAGAGAAGTCTCTTTTGTTGGGAGGCTGAATATAGCTCGTCCGATCTGGTGGCGCGTGTCGCAAGGGCTGGCCATCTCGGCGTTTCGCCCGTCGCGACTCCAACACGTAAAGAGCAGCTCCTTTATTTCGCAAGACGCGAAGTGCCGAGAGCGTCCGGGAACTCGGGCCCACATAAGTGCCGAGAAAATCCGAGCCATCCGCCAGCAGAGACACGTAGCAATAGATCCCGCAAAGTCGGGGATCAGAGAACTGAAAGTCCCGCGCACATGGTAGCTAGAGTCACGATATCCCGATACGCGATTTCCTGACAGGGCCGAGGACTATACCGGAGTACAGGTGGCAAGTTTTCGAGTCAGAGAAGGGGCCGTTGACATGTCAATGGCCATGAGCCATCGGGGATCGGGGAATCGCGAATCCAGAGAACGCGTGAACATTGACCTCGCAAACCCCAAAACTCTGATGGAAGGCTATACGATCGTGGGCATATGGTAACGGTCATTTGGACCAAGGCATAGTCAGGGGGCTAGCGCGCAAGGGGCCATCGGCGATCGGAGAATCACGACTCTCGGGCACTTGTGTATCAAGGCATTAAAAACGCCGAAACCCCGACAGAGGTTTGGCTCAGGTCACATAAGAGGTGGTCATACGGGTGATAGTATAGCCAGGAGAGCTAACCCATGCATGCACTCATCAGAGAATCGGTGATCGGGAATTCAAGAGTCAAGAACTCTTGATAGCAGGAATCGCGAAATCCCGATCCCCGATACAGAGTCAGGGATGACTATGGTCAGGTGCTGGAGGCCATGAAGAGATTGGAAAGGACCTGTGGATCGGGTTGTTGCAGCAGTGTTTCCCAAGGGGATTCAAGGAGACGTTTTGGCTCAGCAGAAAAGGATAAGGAAGGTAGGTGAAGCCTCGCGTCACCCATTTATTGCAGAGTATGGAGGTTCCGGCTGGAGTTTACCCAGGAGAGTCCCTTTGTACCGATTATCTGTAGAAAGGTCACACCGAGTCTTCAACTCGCCAAGAGGGCCTGCGCACGCCAATTCAAACATTAAAAGAGGCGCAGCTACCCCCTAGCACGAGCCATGCTGAATTGAAGAAGTATATGACAGGAGTCCAAAGGATAGATTTGATTGAGGAAATGACCCCCCATTAAAGTCCTGAGATATTGTTGCCAAGCGGATTTTGGCTGAAGTATATATAGGCATTTTTGCCATTTTGTAAAGGATCGATGGTTGAGCAGAGCTCCCTGGTTGTAAATTTTTAATGAAGCATTGTTGTTCTGGATATATATGAACTTTGGAGATTTCTTGCCTTATGAATGCCAGTTTCTATCACGTCTTTGTTTACACTGTGTTAGAGTATCTCGGAATTGGAGGATCCAATCGAGCTGTAACTATTATAGGATAATGTTGTAATGGATCATTGTAATAGTGACAGAGTCTCTAATCAGTCCCTGTGATTTCCTTAATGCTGAACGACTTGGAATTGGAGGATCCAGTCAAGTCCTCTCTCAGTTTCTTGAATCCCTGAACCAGGAGGATCCTGCTATCAGAGTTTTTCTCCTACAAACCGTTGCAAGCCTGTTGCCCAGAGCTGTTTGTTTACTTTCTCTTAAGTCTTCCACCTGTTCATCTTAAAATCAACCCACTGGCTGGAGTTAGGATTCCAGACCTCCTCTGCTCTTTATATACCAGACTCAGTCCCTGAGTTAGAGTGATACCTCCTAGAGCCATTATCCCCATTTGATCACCCTTTATAAACAAATCATGACATAAAACTGATGGGCGTTGGGCTTTGCTCCTGCAAGCAATCCATGAGTGACTTCTGACGCTAACATTTCTGGCACCGTTGTCGGGGATGGAATTGAAGATTTTCCCTGGGTAGAACGACATTGAGCCTCTGAATCCGAAGGTGCATAGGATCATTAGATCCTTTCAGATTGCTAATTTTGCACCTGGCGACTCCATTGTGACGACTCCGCTGGGGAGAACCTGCTCTGTTAATTGTGGATTTCAGGGGCAGGCATACGCGGTCTCACCCACAACTGCCTCTAGCTACGCCCGAAACAAATCCAGAGGCGACGCTCAGAAAGGGAAGAGCCTCTGAGAAAGAAGCGTCCATCACCGAACTAGGTAATCCACCGAATCCTTCTCTTGGAGCTCCTTTTTCTCCTCCTCAGATTTTTGACAGGCCTATCTCTGCAGTTCCCCGTTTCTTAAATTTTGGGGGTGTTCCTGTTGATTTTTCCCCTCCTGGTCCAGGACCAGAGGGACAAGACTTTGTCACTCCCCTCTCCCATGAAGCTATACCTTGGCGCAGACCCAGGGCCGCAGAAGATTTCCCCACTCCTGCGCAAGGAGGAGCACCTGCTGACTGGAGCTCGGTAGCCTGTTCTTTGAATCACCTCTTGTTTCCCACCCCACTTCGAGATTTACCCTCAATAACCCCTTTGCGAACTCCTTCTCCTCCGAGTTCTCCTCCACCTAACATCCCTATGGCTGGTGCTAATCCCCCTTTGAACAGAATGGACGCCATAGTCGCTGCCAGATACGCCCCCTTAGTTCTTCCCCATCCTATGAATCACCTCCCTACTGGAGATTACCTGAAATACATGCCCAAGTTCACTGGGGAAGGAGACTTAACTGCTGAAGAACACCTGGCTGCTTTCTACAATTATGCAGACAACCTCAATATTGAAAATGAGGATGTCTGGATGAGAGTTTTCGTCCAGAGCCCGGATGGTGAGGTGAGAAAGTGGTTTAGAGGATTGGCCCCAGGATCTATTGCTGGGATTGAGGCTCTGGATAGTGCTTTCCAGAGGCAATGGGGAGATAGGAAGGACTTCATGTATTACATGACAGAATTCAGGTCTTTGAAAAAGACGGAAGGAGAGTCGGTCTCTGACTTCTCCAAAAGATTTAACAAAATGTATAATAAGATTCCTGCAGAGATAAAGCCCTCAGAAGCCTCTGCCCAAATTTCCTATGCTGGTGCATTTGACCCTGATTTCTGCCTTTTGTTGAGAGAAAGAAGAGCCACCTCCTTAGCCCAAATGCAAGATGCATCCATAGAGGTGGAATCCAATGTATTAGAAGTTGACAGACTGAGAAACAAGGCTGACGTAGACAGAATAAAGGGGAGGTCAGAAGCCTCAACTTCTGGATCATTGGCGCCTCACCCTCAAGTGGATGAACTGACCAAGATGGTGAAGTCTCTGTCTGCAAAGATGGAGAGGATGAGGATGGAAGGGAGGCAGGCGTATAAAGGCCCTCAGATCGCTGAAAACAAGGGAGGTTACAGGAGGCCAAATAATTTTACTCCCCCGAATGTGCAAAAAGAGAAGGGAAGAGACAGAGAAGACCAGAAGATTCAGGCCCCTTTTCAAAACAATTTTGTGACCGAGGAGGGAGAAAGAGAACCAGAGGAGCTTGATCCTAAAATCCACTGCGTTGGAGACACCCCTCCTTTTCCTCATCTCACTCAATCTGCATACGAGGAGTCTCTCATGGACAATCAGCTGAATGAACTGAGCAAGGGAGACAAGGCTAGTGGCGGCCGAGGCAGGTACAACCTGAGGTCCGATAAAAAGACAGCAGCACCTGATATTCCTCAGCAGTCCATTAGAGCAGAGAGACCTGCTAATGAAGAAGCAAATGATCACAAAGGTAAGAAATCTCACCTCCCCTCCCCCATTGTCCATAATCATGTTCCCGAAATGAAAGAAATTCCAAAGCCTACATCTTATTTTAATTTTGAGCATGAGATTCAAAGGATCAGAATCGATGTGCCCCTCACTGAACTGATTAAACATGGCGAATTTAAAAAACGCTTCTCTGAGCTTTTACAATCTAAAGCCTCGTGCCTTCCCTCAGACTCCATAAACCTCCAAGACGAAAAGCCAATAGTTGTCCTAGGTCCCATGGTACACTTCCTTGAACATACATGACAAAGTGCTGCACAACTGTTTGATGGATTCAGGAGCCTCTCACAACCTCATGCCCAAAACTGTCATGGAAAAGTTGGGACTAGAAGTTACTAGAGCCTATCATGACCTCTATTCTTTCGACTCCAGGAGAGTTTAGTGTCTTGGAGTGATCAAAGACCTGGTTGTGACCTTGTTTCAACTACCCATGCAAAGTGTGGTCATGGATATCGTAGTAGCCGATGTCCCCCCCAAGTTCGGAATGTTGTTATCAAGATCTTGGATAAAAAGACTGGGGGGAACTTGAAGATGGACCTCACATATGCTACTATTCCAGTGTTTGGAGGAGAGCATAGAAGACTGTACAGGGAAGCTCAATTGGCCTATATAATCAGTGATGAAGCCAACCCCACCAACCATCCTATTTTTGCCTTAGACACTGATTTAGGCTCCAGTTTACTACAGCTCACCCATGCCCCAGAGCCGCCTCTGAGACTTAGAAAACAACCCACTATTTCCCCTGAAGTTCCTCTTTCCATCACCCCAATCTGGAAAATGTTTTTTGATGGAGCCTGTTCCCGAGAAGGCGCTGGAGCCGGAGTAGTTTTCGTGTCGCCTGCTCAGGAAACCATATCTTTGTCATACAAATTAGAATTTGAAGCTACCAACAATGTGGCAGAGTATGAGGCTCTTGTTCTGGGACTGAGGGCTGTGAGGGAATTGTGAATTCAGGAGATAGCAGTGTTCAATGATGAAGAGTTGGTGGTCCAGCAGGTCAGAAACGCTTATCAAGCTAAGCATCCTCGACTCAGGAATTACAGGAATGATGTCTGGGACCTTGTTGACAGTTTCTTCTCAACATTTAATATTTCTTTCATCACAAGAGAGGAGAACACCCTGGCGGATTCCTTGGCTGCATCGGCTAGCAATTTCAAAGTACCTCTGCCACCCAAATTTAGATATGACGTGGAAGTAAAATACAAACCCTCCATACCTGACAATGTCAAACATTGGAAGGTATTCGAGGACGATCTTGAGGTCAAGAGGTTCTTGGAGACTGTTGAGGAATTTTCAGAAATGTACATAGACCAAGATGTCGTCCCAGAGGAAGAGCCTGACGGGGGTAATCTCCTAAATAAGATTGTAGGGCGTGACATTGTACAGCTGCCCAGAAACCATATTCCCAGGGGACTCGTTCCCTTGGAAAGGCTTTTTGATAGTAATGATGTGTCTGTAAAAGGAAAGGTCTCAGAGGAGGACACTGATACTATTCAGTGCAACATTGGAACCGAGAGTGAGCCCAAGTATGTCAACTTGTCAAGAAGTCTGACAGGGGAGCAGAGGACTGGATACATTGGACTCTTAAATAAATTCGCTGATGTGTTTGCCTGGACCTACGAAGACCTCAAAACCTACGACACCTCGGTCATAGAGCATAAAATTCCATTAAAAGAGGAGGCAAAGCCTTTCAGACAGAAGTTGAGACAGATCAACCCCATGCTGCTGCCCATCATGGAGAGAGAAGTGAAGAAGCTGCTTCAAGCTCAGATCATCGTTCCACTGAGATATTCGGAATGGGTGGCTAATTTGGCACCAGTAAGGAAAAAGAATGGAGAGATCTGACTCTGTGTAGAATTCAGAAATTTGAACCGGAGCTCACGGAAGGATAACTACCCCTTGCCGAAGATGGAACATATACTGCAGAGGGTGACAGGAGCTTCCAGAATGTCCATGATTGACGGTTTCTCTGGCTACAATCAGGTCTCTGTTCTGCCTGAAGACAGGGAAAAGACAGCGTTCACCACTCCATGGGGCACGTTCATGTATGCTAAGATGCCATTTGGACTAATGAATGCGGGGGCGACTTTCCAACGTGCCATGGACATAGCTTTTGTTGGGGAAAAAGACAAATTTGTGGTCATTTATCTGGATGACATCACAGTATTTTCGAAATCTGATGTAGAACACCGTCATCATCTCAGGAAGGTTTTCTTGAAGTGCAGAAAGTTTGGCATTTCATTAAACCCCAAGAAATCCTTATTCGCCATGCAGGAGGGAAAATTGCTAGGCCACATAGTATCAGCGGAAGGAGTCAGGGTTGATCCCAACAGAGTTGAGGCGATACAAGCCTTATTGATTTCGCGGTCTAGAAAGGAGGTCCAATCTTTCCTCGGTAAAATTAATTTCCTAAGGAGTTTTGTGCCTAACTTTGCTGAGCAGGTAAATCTTATAACAACCATGTTAAAGAAAGGAAATTAAGTAAGGTGGACCCCTCAATCGCGACATTCCTTTGAGAAAATCAAGAGGGCCCTTACTGAAGCTCCTGTGCTGATCAGTCCTGATTACTCAAAGGATTTCCTTATTTTCTCCTTTGCCTCACCCGACACAGTGGTTGCTGTTCTATTACAGACAAATGACAGTGGGTTAGAACAACCTATTGCTTACTTTAGCCGAGCACTGAGGGATGCCGAAGTCAAGTATGACACTATGGAGAAACAAGCTTATGATCTAGTGAAAGCTCTTAAAGATTTCAGAACCTATATCCTGCAGTCGAAGATCATTGCCTATGTCCCCTCGGTTGCTGTTAAAGATATTCTTATTCAGCCTGACATAGACGGGAGAAGGAGTAAATGGATAGCCAAAATCATGGAGTTAGACCTAGAAATAAGGCCCACTAAGTTGATCAAAGGGCAAGGTCTAGCCAAGTTGCTGGCTAAAGCAAATTGCCAATCTTTGGGGATAAGTTTCATCAACGGATGCTCAGATATTCGGTAGGATCAGCTATCTGACTTATACCATCAAAGGGAGCCCCCATTGGCTCGATGTCCTTGGTATAAGGATATCATATACTTTGTGCAGGAGCTACGGCCTCCAGATGGCCTGCAAAAAAGAAAAGCCAGAGCTTTAAAGCTCAAAGCAGTCAGATACTGCCTAATAGATCAAGTGCTATATTGGAAAGACCCCCTGGAGGTGCTTCTAAAATGTATAAGTCCACCAGAGGCCGAGAAGGTCGGAGGTGAATTTCACGGCGGCCTATGTGGGGGGCACCATTTCTGGAGAGCCACGGCCCACAAAATCCTCAGGGTTGGATACTACTGGCCTACCATGTTCGTTGATGTCTGTAAAAGGGTCAGAGCATGCATCAATTATCAAAAATTTGCAGGTAAGCAACAGCTCAGGTCTTTGCCGTTAAGACCAGTGGTGGTTTCAGGGCCTTTCCAACAATGGGGCCTAGATTTTATTGGAGAAATCCACCCCCCTTCCAGTGGGCAACACAGGTGGATCCTAACTGCTATAGATTTCTTTACCAAGTGGATTGAAGCTATTCCCACCAGGAGCGCTTCCCACAAGGTAATCATCAGATTCTTGGAGGACCTCATCACAAGGTTTGGCTGTCCAAATAAGATTGTCACTGATAATGCAGTCGCTTTCGGGTCTGAGCCATTAGCCAGGTTCTGTGAGCAGTTCGGGATTAAGCTGATTCACTCCACCCCGTATTACCCACAAGGAAATGGTTTAGCAGAGTCCTCCAACAAAAGCCTAATAAGGATCATCAAAAAGTTGTTGGAAGACAACCAAAGGGCTTGGAACTCGAAGCTTAAATTTGCCCTATGGGCTGGTCGAGTGACTACGAAGAGTGCTACAAGTCTCTCCCCATTCCAGTTAGTCTACGGAACCGAAGTTGTTTTCCCTTCTCAGCTAGCCATCCCTGTAGCAAAATTCCTCCAGGATTATCAGGAAGAGCCTGATGACATGATCAGAAGGATTCATCAGTTAGTAGGGGTCCAGTAGGCTAGGGAGCAGACATTGGACAAGATCCAGGACCATCAGCAGAAAATCAAGCAGGTTTTCGATAGGAAGTCCAAGAAGGAGCGGTTCCAGGCAGGAGACCTGGTACTGAAATGGGATGCTCCTAAACAAGATAAGGGAAAACACAACAAATTTGAAGATCTGTGGATTGGGCCTTTCAGAATCTTTGAGGCTTTCTCGAGCAACACATACAGGCTGCGAGATTTGGAAGGTGAAGAGGTTTTCGGCAGCACAGTGAATGGACATTTCCTGAAAAAATGCTTCGTTTGAGTCTCAGATGACTCTTTTTGTTTGTAAATATTGTCCTTTTGTTTCTCAGTTCATTTTCATTTTTATTTTTGTGGCCTAATAATGACTCCATAGCCCAACAGAAAGGCAACTGGAACTGCAGGAGGAGTTCTTAGGGCATCGCAGTGATGACTCTATTCCCCATGGAGCCTGATGTTAGCTATTATTCTTGTCACAAACTTGAGAAGCATGCGAGCCTACAAGTTGTACAAAATGATCGAGCGCAGCTCGGGAGAATTCTTGTTTTCCAAGTAGCATATCAAGTGAGCGTGCGAGGTCTTGCCATCGGCAGCCGAGATCCGTCCACGAAGCAGATCGATTATCGGGACCTCGGAGTTACCAATTTACTCGACATTTAGCAGCAAAGAAGTCTCTTTGTTGGGAGGCTGAATATAGGTCATCTGATCCGGTGGCGCGTGTCGCAAGGGCTGGCCATCTCGGCGTTTCGCCCGTCGCGACTCCAACATGTAAAGAGAAGCTCCTTTATTTCGCGAGACACGAAGTGCCGAGAGCTTCCGGAAACTCGGGCCCACAGAAGTGCCGAGAAGATCCGAGCCATCCGCCAGCAGAGACACGTGGCAATAGATCCTGCAAAGTCGGGGATCGGAGAACTGAAAGTCCCGCGCACATGGCAGCTAGAGTCGCGATATCCCGATACGCGATTTCCCGACAGGGCCGAGGACTATAGTGGAGTACAGGTGGCAAGCTTTCGAGTCAGGGAAGGGGTCGTTGACATGTCAATGGCCATGAGCCATTGGGGATCGGGGAATCGTGAATCCGGAGGATGCGTGAACATTGACCTCGCAAACCCCGAAAATCCGATGGAAGGCTATACGGCCGCGGGCATATGGTAATGGTCATTTGGACCAAGGAATAGTCAGGGGGCTAGTGCGCAAGGGGCCATCGGCGATCAGAGAATCACGACTCCTAGGCACTTGTGTATCGAGGCATTAAAAACGTCGAAACCCCGACAAAGGTTCGGCTCAGGTCACATAAGAGGTGGTCATACGGGTGATAGTATAGCCAGGAGGGCTAACCCATGCACGCGCTCATCGGAGAATTGGTGATCGGGAATTCAAGAGTCAAGAACTCTTGACAGCAGGAATCGCGAAATCCCGATCCCCAATACAGAGTCAGGGATGACTATGGTCCGGTGCTGGAGGCCGTGAAGAGATTGGAAAGGACCTGTGGATCGGGTTGTTGCAGCAATGTTTCCCAAGGGGATTCAAGGAGTCGTTTCGGCTCAGCAGAAAAGGATAAGGAAGGTAGGTGAAGCCTCGCATCACCCATTTATTGCAGAGTATGGAGGTTTCGGGCGGAGTTTACCCAGGAGAGTCCCTTTGTACCGATTCTCTGTAGAAAGGTCACACCGAGTCTTCAACTCGCCAAGAGGGCCTGCGCACGCCAATTCAAACATTAAAAGAGGCTCAGCTACCCCCTGGCGCGAGCCATGCTGAATTGAAGAAGTATATGATAGGAGTCCAAAGGACAGATTTGATTGAGGAAATGACCCCCCATTAAAGTCCTGAGATACTGTTGCCAGGCGGATTTTGGCTGAAGTATATGTAGGCATTTTTTCCATTTTGTAAAGGATCGATGGTTGAGCAGAGCTCCCTGGTTGTAAAGTTTTAATGAAGCATTATTTTTCTGGATATATATGAACTTTGGAGATTTCTTGCCTGATGAATGCCAGTCTCTATCATGTCTTTGTTTACACTGTGTTAGAACAGCTCGGAATTGGAGGATCCAGTCGAGCTGTAACTATTATAGGATGATGTTGTAATGGATCACTGTAGTAGTTACGGAGTCTCTAATCAGTCCCTGTGATTTCCTTAACGCTGAACGACTTGGAATTGGAGGATCCAGTCAAGTCCTCTCTCAGTTTCTTGAAGCCCTAAACCAGGAGGATCCTGCTATCAGAGTTTTTCTCCTACAAACCGCTGCAAGCCTGTTGCCCAGAGCTGTTTGTTCACTTTCTCTTAAGTCTTCCACCTTTTCATCTTTAAATCAACCCACTGGCTGGAGTTAGGATTCCAGACCTCCTCTGTTATTTATATACCAGACTCAGTCCCTGAGTTAGAGTGATACCTCCTAGATCCATTATCCCCATTTGATCACCCTTTATAAACAAATCGTGACATAAAACTGATGGGCGTTGGGCTCTGCTCCTACAAGCAATCCAGGAGTGACTTCTGACGCTAACAAGTTTGAAAAGGCTTCATTGAGAAGTTATACAAGGAAGTGGCAGTCGACTCTTCTGGATTAGGAGATATAACAAAATTGATTAATTAAAAATGTAAATGCATAAGTGGCTATCATTCCTTCCTTATTCTTCACCTAAAGAGGTATTATCCTAGGATACTAAGAGTTGAC
>SNQJ01S0290411.1:10793-20968 GCA_010110895.2 Picea sitchensis | reverse complement strand
GAATATGTATGGGAACTATCAATGTTTGAAGCTTCCTCCATCCTTGCAAGATATCAAACTTCAACACAAAACTTGCACAAATACCAACAGCTAAATCTCAAGCTATCAATGGCAAATACATGAGCAAAATAAACTATGCTCTGATACCATTTGATCTGAAAATAGAAGGCTGACTTGTTATGCTATGCAAACACCCTCTACCTCAATAAAATAAACCTTACAGGACCTTGCTTCATGTGTTAAAATAGGCAAGATGATTTATGTGTTAAGTTTATGCTTCTTCTTTTCAAGGTTCATGTGTGAGGAAAAGTTATTTTAAAAGGTTAAATATGTTCTTTAAACAAATACACAACAACATAACTTGCAGCAAATAACCCATCAAACTCACCACAATAACAAGATGATAAAGGAGTTCACCCCTCTCTGGGCTACATCTCCTTGAGCCTCCTTCAATGGACTAGGATCTTTGGGATTAGTTTGTCAAATTTTCTTTTACAAGATGCTTCTCAACTCCAATGGATTTATAGACTGTACCATTGGGTTCAGAATGCATAAAAACCCCAAAAATGACTAATAAAACTCTGAAAATGGACCATGGCTCATCCGGGCATGACCTCTTCTACATGTGGCCTTAAGCTTCCCTGAGCTTCTCTGTGGAAAAAACACCTGTAAAAGTCCTCCAATGGATCTGAAACCTATCCCAAAATGTTCAGAGCATAATAATTAGCCAAGAATGATATTTCAATCATAGAAAACAAGCATAGGCTCATCTATCCATGGCCTCAAACAATGAGGGCTTCAAGCTCCCTGGAGCTTCTTGAAACTTCAATGGTTAAAAACCTGCAAAAGAAGTCTTCAAATGGCTCTGAAAACTATGACAATGGATTCAGAACGTCCAAAAACCCCTAGATAGGCTTTTTTGACACCTCATTTGGCCAAAAGATGAAGAAGTTAGGCCTCCTGCCATTTTCCTCCTTCAAGCTTGTTGTCTCTGGTTCGCCATTTTGCACCTGTGTGTGAGTAACCTGGCTTCTGGGAATTTCCCATGCCTAAACCCAACACCCGCACGGAGGTGTTGGGCACATGGGGGCCATGTGGCCACATCCCAGTGCGAAAATAGGCCCCCGTTCCAAGGTTAGGCCTGGGCTTAACAAGTGGCGGGCACAAATGGCTGTGGTCGTTTGAAAACCAAACTCGTGCCATAACTCGATATAGTGGAGGTCACATGGGGTGTCATATAATAAACACATAATAAAACCATGGTTTTGACCGAAGCTGGACTCCATTTAAAATGCACGCATGTTCCGTTACACAATGGTCATATGTAGTACGCAATACAACCGTGGGCATAAACCAATTCTGCGTGCACTTTACACCGTGGTCATATACATAAACACAGAAACCGCAGGCTATGTATGAAACACCCCCGCGCGTGCTATTTACCAAAAGGCATGGTCATATAATAATGCACAATACAACTGTGGGCCGGGGCTAAGTCCCGGCCCAACCCCCTGCCAACTTAACAAAAAACCAAAGTTAAATACATATTAACATGTTTATATAACAAGCAACAGTGCGTGGTATAGCGGTCGGGTGGACTTTGTTAAAGCTTAACCAGTGGGGAGGTCCGGGGTTCGAATCCCACGGACTCCACGTAAAATTTTATATAACAAGCCATTAGCCAATAAAGGGGTGCCACGTGGTAGCCCACGACTGGGCCACATGGCACCTCATAATTTGCCAAAACATTGCCACGTCGTCAACTTATTCGACCACTATCAACCAATCAAAATTTTCCATGTCACTTCTGCCACGTCAGCATGTACGGTCAAGCCACGTCACCTCTTCCACGTCAGCCTGTACGGATGGTACAGACTGCACAGTCAACATCCCTTTTTTTACCTATTTGGCAATTCGAACAGATCGCGATATCTCTCACTCCCGACGTTCATTTGAGACGAAACGAGTTGCATTGGGTTTTTGATGATGAGTGCTACACTATTGTTTGTTTTGAGGCTATTCCGAGAACGCTGATTTTTGAGCTAAAATTTGACCCCTGGTCCAGATTCTGATCAATTCCTGTGGTTAATATTCTTTGACATATCCAACATTCGATCCAAGAAACTTTGAAATGGACTGGGATCAACAGTCCAGATTCAACCTTGATCTGACGGCTTAGATTAAGTCGCGATTTTGCATATCGCGATTTCGGGATTCCTGTGGTTGATATTCCTTGACACCTCCAACTCTCGATCCGTGAAACTTCGAAATGGACTGGGATCAATGGTCTAGATCAAACCTTGATCTGACAGCTCAGATTAAGTCACGATTTCTCATATCGCGATTTCGGGATTCCCATGGTTGATATTCCTTGACATCTCCAACTCTCGATCCTCGAAACTCTAAAATGCACTGAGATCAATGGTCCAGATCAAACCTTGATCTGACAGCTCAGATTAAGTTGTGATTTCGAGAGGTTAGGGAACCCTGTTCCTTTGACTCTCCAGTCAGTGAAATGACGATCTTTCCCCACGTGTCTGTTGGCAGCCAATTCACATTTTCCACTGTCTTATAAGCTGCCTACACTAATGTTTTGTAAACACCAATTTTTCGTCGCAATATACGAATGAAACGACACTTTTATTTTTGTGACATTTGCACATTTACCTTCATTTTGTTTTCATGACTGTAAGCGTGAAAACTTGGTCTTTCGAAGTCGCATTAAAATCATTATTTGGACTGTTGTTATCCTTCTTGTTGATATGCCCATTGCGCTTTCATTTTTATACAGTTTGCAAAACTCTTTTGACCTTCACTCATTTGGCATTCTTTTATTCATCATGTAGTTTTGTTAATAAGTGATTAAGTTTATGATTTACTTGGCCATTGGTCCCATGAAATATATAGGTGTTATTGGTAAACCCTTGATGTATTCCTTTTGACATGACACCTAGTTTCAAAACGCATTGGTACCTCGCTTCAACTCTTGATATAAATTGATACATCGTATGTCATATAATCGAAACATTGGTATTGGTTTCGATTTGTATGTTGGGTGTTTAAAACCATGGCATAACATTCCATTGCGCGTGTTGTTTTATGCACTTACCATTTCATTGGTCGGCCAAGTGATATGATGTTTGAACCATACTATAATGGGTGGAACAACTATGAATGCCAGCGGTTGTACCATTGGCGATAACTATTATGCATGGCAGAGATAATCTCCACCACCTTCGCACAATGACATTAATGTCTATCCCTTATCCTTGTTTCACCTCTCTTAGCTCAGGTAACTCTTCATGCACTCTGCTCCTGCGCATGCTATGACCCAAAACCTGGCTCGTTCACCGTGTGCTCAGCCTCATGGCACCGGTGGTGCGAATTGAGCCGAACGGTAGCCAAGCCTTGCTATTGTTCGACAATGCCCGAAAATACTTGGAGGATAACGGTTGGCTAACCTTTATACAACGATTTGAGGGTTTTAATATAGCTATGGCACAACAGTTTGCTCTAAAATTTGATGGCTTTCGAGCCAAGGTGGGCGACGTTCAATTGGAAGTCAATGAGGAATTTATTAGTTTTGCTATAGGGTTACCATCCTCGGGCCAACGTTGGTTCAAAAATTATAAGGTCAAGGAGGTTCCATGGCCTCTACTGTTCATATCATCGAAGGTCACATCTTGTGACAAAGGTATGCCCGTCTATGCGCTTAAACCACGATGGCATGATATTTTGATGGTAGTCAAACAATTCGCGACTTGTGAGGGTCGGTATGGACTCATTTTTCTCTACCACCTGCGTTTGTTGATGAATTTTATGGGATACCCGTTGAATATGCGCTTCTATTTCTAGCGTAGCCTATATAAAATGTCGAAAAGGTTTAAAAGGGAAAAGGCCGAAAGTAGCCTGTTCCACCATGGACTAATCAGACTTATCATTGTTCATCACCTGAGTCTCCACGGTGATAGCTGGCAAGATTTTGTTTTTCGAAATGGTTTTGAGGATACAGACCCTGTCCAGGTTGACAAGCCTGTGGTTAATGAAACCAAGGTCGAGCCACCCGTGCCCTTTCATGACCTACTACCCTCTCCTAAGCCTTCGATCTACCCTGATATTGACTTACCCGATGTTATGACTGAGAAGGTTGAGGCTCTAGAAAAGCCTGTGAGAAAAAAAGTTAGAGCTAACCCTACTGTTGATAGGAAAGGAAAAAAGAATGCTCGGCTTATCTCGAGAATGGCTAGAAATAATCCTAAACCTAGTATTGAGCAGAAGCCCGTGGTCCTTAGTGAGGATTTAGACTCTGACATAGAACGCTTTCTAGCCAATGAGTACCCTTACTCACAGGGTCTATGTTCTGAGTCACCTTATGACTTCGTTTCGAATCTTCCCCCTTGCCTTAAGGATAATCCTAGCTACCCTGGGATCCGACTATCTAATGAAACCCTCGGCAACATAACCAAACCCTCACCTGGACTTTCGAAGCCCGGAAAGTCATCCTGTGACCAATGTGATCTATGGTTGGAATGATACTATATAGACATTCCAATACTTCAATCGAAAATCCAATCGCTGGAAAACCAAGTTGCAGTATTGACCAGTCAACGAGACAAACTTCAAGCAACTGATAGTAAGCAGAGGACTACTGGTTCCATTTTTTTTAAGAATGTTTAATCGGCTACAGCCGTAGTCAACTCCAAATTGTCATGACCAAGCCGCCTGCTCGTCATACAGGTAGGAATTTTGTATCAATTTGCGTTTTTCAAATTCCTAGGATTAATATAATGATTTGAATTTGGTTTTTCAAATAGCTCTGTCTATCATTTGCAATGGCTCTGTCACAATGTGTTCATCTTGTACATTGTTTTCGCTTTGCTAAAAATAAATGAAGCTTCGATTTGGATACACGATTTGCTCATGCCCAGTTTACTCACTGGTAGATTTTTATCGGATTTGATTGGTTTTTGATTGGATTTGATTTGATCACTTGTCTGATTGAGTTAATGAAATTGATGGTTTTCTTTCAACTGGATTTGTTTTGTATCTAATTCGAACAACAAGTTTTTCATATTAGATTTAGAATGCGATCATGTTTTGATTTGATTTCGTTGTGAATAGTTTGTATGCTGTGATTGTTAAACGATTTCATAAGTTTGGTTGTTATAATATTTTAATATGCTGTGTCATGTAATCTTCTAGAACACGAATACGACTCTGTTCAGCTCGATTTGGAAAGAATGACTCTGTTTTTATGAAAACAATACTCTCATTTAAGTCTGTGCAAATAATATTCACGCCCGAATCATTGAACGGTTTTGATCCACAACGATTGTGTTAAACCCCAGCTGTTCGATTCACTTGATTGGATTGTTGTGTATCTTCAGTTGGTAAGACTGATTTTATAAGTTGTATTCATGTCAAAAATAGAGTCAATTGCATCTCTGTTAATTTCAATTTTTCAAACGAGTTCGTTAACTCAGACCGACTTATGTTATTCCTGTCAAAGTCGTATAATGAAATTAGGGTAATAGTTGTTTCAAAGTGAATTCAAGAAATGATTTCGTGAACGATTTTGTCTGCCCCATTTTGCAATGACAAACAATCGGATAATTCTTACGAACTCTGTCATTAGCTAATCAATCCTGTTATGATCTTGTTTGTAAACATTTACACACCAGTTTTGATTTAATTCATACATGACATGGATCGTTTGTTACACAGTTATTTCGATTTGAAAGTGATCTTGTTTGGATTCGGTCATGTTTCATGTTGATGAGGCAGCATAACAATCGGCTATGATTAGTTTTGATTGTATCAATTTCAATGTGATATGAAACTATTTCATTATTGTTCGATATGATTTCGTTCACCCGACTTTGTGGTAACAAACGAAACATAGTACACATATCTCTGTCTTGGTCCTGTTTGAGTTCAAAATGGTATAACAATTTCAATTTGAATGACTCATTTTCAAATAGCTATTGGATGAAAATTGAATTTGATTCTTTATATGATTGGAATTGATGTCAGTGCTAATTCTGTGTCTTATTTAGACCAGCTACAAAATCGCAAGATTCTGTAGCTAGTCTATAGATTTAGATTTTTACTATTTTCTTTAACAAAATATCGTCCTAATTGGTTTATTTTTGACCCTTTTCAAGTACACCCGAATTGCATTGGACAAATTGGAAAGTCTAGGAGATATTTATGTGTTTTAGTTTTTATTTTAAGTTCCTAGTTTAGTCAGACTTGGGATATCTTCCCAGATTTTATGTAAACAATTTGATAACTTCTACAGGGATGTTTTACCCCGTAGAAGGTCTTTAAATACTTATTATTTTGTGTAATAGAGGCATCCTCACTTGTGGGAGAACCAGGCTATGGATTTCTAATACAAACTGAGATAGGAGTTGATGTTTTTCTACAGCTTTCGCTTTTCAATATATCAATCTTTTGTTTCAAGTTTATGCATGTCATTTGCGGTTGATTATAGACTACTTTAGCTATCATAGTCTGTTGTACAATGATATGATTTAATCAATGCGTCATCCATGTCTTATTTCTTTCAATATTCAAATACAACAATCACTTTGTTCAGTTAATGAGTGACAAATTTCTCTTCTTCATTAATTGAATTAATTTTGTATAAGTCTTTACATACAGGTTTATCTAACTGTGGAGATTTATAAATTATAAGATTGCTGTGAATTTTTTATGTCTTGTTTGTCCTGTAATCATACTTGAAGAGCACTGCAGCTATCGTTTACGAGAAGCTCCTGGGTAATTCGGTGTGGTTTTACTCCCTCCGATCAGCTAAGACAATCATCATACGCAGGACAAACCTGGAGCGTTTTTCCAGGTTAGTTAGTGATTTATTTACTAGTTAATCTGTTAGTATAATATTTATAGTTTAGTTAGATATATAGTTGGTTAGATTTGTGTTATAGTTAGTATATTAGTTGTCTAGTTTAGTTAGTTTTTGTTGTTTTATCTCTTGTTCATTAAATTACAAAATCAACAAAAATATCTTTCTCTGTCTTAGGGCAGAATATTAATGAGTTTTTTTAGGTTTCATTTAAATCTGTAAATTGTAGATATTGTACATTTTGTGGATAAGTTATATTTCCATTAGTAGTTAGATAGTTAATTAGTTAGAGTTAGTACAATATTAGTTAGTAGATTGTATATATAGAATAGTTAGATTAGTTTAGTTTGTTTTAATAGTTATTTTAGTTAGATTAGTGTGTTAGTTTGTTTTAATAATTAGTTTTAGTTAGATTAGTTAGTTTAGAGTAGTTTTCTTTTTGTTTTCTTAGGACCTTAGATCGGCTAACAGAGCCGCTAAACCCATCAGGGTGGTTCATCCCAAACGGCTTGGGTTATTAGACAACCCCGGACCGGTTCCACTCTCCCAGTTGACGGATGGTCAAATTCACCCGTCAACAAATGGTGCTAGAAGGAGGGCCTGAACTTAATTAATGGCATGAGGCGGTCGCAAGACTCCTCCACCACCTAATCGGTCACCTATAGTGACTAGAAATCACTCAAACGATAACATTCCCCCTCAAGCAACAACCACATCAAACGACGATCCTCAGATCGCAGTTGAACCAGTAACTCCAAATCCCGTAGGTGGTGATGTACAAGATATTGTCCGTCAATCTCTCTTGAGAACCCATAGTGCTTTCTCCCATCTGACGCAACCTAACCGACCCTTGGACCAACCACTAGATTTCTCTGATATCAGAGAACAACTGCAAGGCACTAACCCTACCTTAAACCCTACAAATCTAATTGTCACTCCCGCTGCAGGAGGATCTGTTATACCCCCTTCACCACCTCCATCATCTCCTTCCTCTTCTGGAGGAGATTCCTCTGACGAAGGTAATTCCCCTTCTTAGCCTTCTACACCTACTACACCAATGGAAAATCAGAACAACCTTTCTAGACCCTGGCTTGATCAGGATGCCGTAGCCGTACCTGGAGCTCACCATCCTTTACCTAAACACCCGAAAAAATGGCTTCCCAATTTTGATCCTGACTCAAAACAGATCGCTGAAGATCACATTAAAAAATTTATGTTAGCCATAAGACTTCGCAATGTCAAGCATGAGGACGTAGTCTGTAGGTTGTTCCCCTATACTTTCGAGGGCAATGCATATACATGGTACTTTTCCCAAAAACCCCATACCATCATGTCTTGGGATAAGTTTGAATCCTTCTTTTTGGAAAAATTCGGAGACAGTAAGCCTCTGGAAGTCCTAGTCATGGATCTTTCTAGCTTAAGAATGAACCAAAAAGAAAAAGTTAAAGAATTTAATCAGAGATTCTTAACACTTAAAAACTGAATCCCTACGGATTCCATGCCTGCCGAGAGTCTTATAATAGCATACTACACTAAATCTTTGCATCAAAGTATAGCTATTTGGGTTAAACGATCTAAGAAGCTACGTTGTTAGAGGCATTCGAAGAGGCCAGTCAGATTGAAAAAGACATACTTAGTCTTAAAGACTCTACTAGCAACGAAACAGAGACTAGTTCTTCTTCCAAAAAGGAATATTGAAATCCTCCCTAGACCCACTCAAAGTAAAACACAACCTGAAAATTATGATTTAGAAAAATTAACCAAAGTTGTTCAAAAGCTGTCAAACCAAGTCATAGACTTGAAATGGATGACCGAAGAAGCTTCTTCAAGCAAAGGGCCTTACAAACCCCCATTCTGGAAGCCTTTTCCTACCAATCGACCTAATCCAACCATAGAAGGCCTAAATCTAGAAAGCCTGCAATGCGCCCTTCAAACAATTCTAGAAGCCCAAGATAACTTGATGCCTCCTGAAATTCCTGAGGAGGTGGTTGAACAAGAAACAGTTCAAGAAGAAGATTCTTCTCCAAACATTTTTGGACACTTCTCGGATAACATCTTTCAAGTTAACTTCGAGACAGTTCATCCTTATAATACCCGGAGTAAGACTACAAACAAACCATCTACCGAAAATACTACAACTCCGCCACCAAAGCAATCTAAATCAGCTAAGACTAAACAGAGTAATGTGAACCCCAACTTAGATTATGATTTAGTTGAAGATCTCAAAAAGTTAAGGGCTAACATTGTTTTTTATGAGTTATTAAAATTTCCATTTTTGCTGCAAAAAATGTTACAAAACATCTTAGAGAACAACAAGAATGGTAATTCAAGTAGTAACAAGGTTGTCCAGAACAAAGCTCCCCAAAAGGCTTCCACTAAGAATAACCCTGATCCTCAAGATAAAGGAAGCCTTCCTGCAAATAATATAAATAATGTAAATAATGTAGATAAAGTAGCTTTAGAAATTGTGAGTAAAAAGCCTCAAGCTACTACCCTTAGTACTCGCAAGAATGTACCTCCATTTTTGTTAACTTTTGAAATCTTTAATAGAAACGTGCACAATTGTATGGTAGACTTAGGAGAAACATCCAATATAATGCCATGGTCTGTATGTCAGAAGATTAATGCTGAAGTTGAACGTTGTACATTAAAAATCATCCAACTTGATCGAACCAATGTTAAAGTTATGGGCGAACTAAGAAAGGTCCTTATAAGATTATCGTCTAACCCCAAGGTTCATCAAATAATTGATATTATCGTTGTGGATATTCTAGAAGTGTATGACATGTTCTTAAGCAGGGACTGGTCGGAACAACTACACCGTTATTTCGCAATAGACTGGTCTCACCTGTGGCTCCCAGAAAATGACAAGCCCAACAAGATTAAGGTAAATCGTGAACGCTACCTTAAGTTCACAGTTACAGATTTGAATGACCCCAATGAAACATTTACACCTTCTGATAATTCAACTGAAGTACAAGGGATGGATACCTTCTTTGGCAACTTCATGGCTGAGGCTTCAACTATCACTAATCCAGAACATCAGTCCGAGATTGTAGCATACGTCCAGCCAACAGCTTCTACACAACAGTCTCATACACCCAAACGAAATCAAATTTGGTCTCTTTATTTCGACGGGTCAAATTCCAAAGAAGGAGTTGGCGCAGGCTGCGTCATTATTGATCTGGCAGGTAACAAAACATTGATTGCATGTAGGTTAGAATTTGAATGTACTAATAACACTGCAGAATACGCGGCTTTACTACAAGGTCTCAGAAAAGCGTTAGACATGAACATTCAAAATTTA
>SNQJ01S0290411.1:0-10783 GCA_010110895.2 Picea sitchensis | reverse complement strand
TTTTTGGCGACTCTGAAATAGTGGTTAGACAGGTAAGAGATTCTATCCACTGTCTTTCTCCGCATCTCAAAAGCTACCATTCTGAGGTATGGAATTTAACGAATAAATTTTCTGCTTTCAATATAAATTCTATTCCTAGATTGAATAACTCTGAAGAAGATTTATTAGCTAATATAGCTTCTAAAATTCTTCCTGCAGAAGGCTTGTCTCTGGATGCATTCTCTGTTGAGATTTTGTTCCAGCCATCCGTTCCCGACAACATCACGAACTGGAGAGTCTTTGATGACGATCAACAGATTATTAGCTTCCTGCACATGGAAGAAACCTTTCAAGGCACGGTGATAGACGAACACACACACGACGACAATTTGCGCGATTTCATGGTAATACCAGATCCGAAAAATCCTGAATCTTCATCGGACATGGTAAAATCGATTCCTAAATCTATAGTTAGATTAGAGAAGTTTTATGATCTTCAAGATAAATTTAAAAAAATGGTCAATTGTAAAACCAACAGTTCCTCATTATCATATGAAAAATTAAACTTAGGAACTAATGAAAATCCTCAGTGCATTAATCTAGGGATAGGGTGTTCTCAACAAGAAAAAGCCGCATTTATTAAATTGTTCAAAGAATTTAAAGATGTCTTTGCATGGATGTATGACGACCTTAAAACTTTCGACCCTAATATCATACAACATGTCATCCCTATGAAGCCCCAAACCTTACCCTTTCAAAAAAAACTGAGGAAAATGCACCCTAAGCTCAAACCCACCGTTCAAAAAGAATTGAATAAGCTCCTAAATGCTAAGATAATTTTTCCTATTAGGCACACTCAATGGGTTTCTAACCTTGTCCTAGTTCGGAAGAAAAATGGGGAAATCCGACTCTGCGTTGATTTCTAGAACCTTAATAAAGCATCTGATAAAGACAACTATCCTGTCCCGCCTATGGAACAGATCCTTCAACAGGTATCTGGTTCCGAGAGGCTATCCTTATTGGATGGTTTCTCAGGGTACAAGCAAGTCCTGATGTCTCCACCAGACCAGCTTAAAACTACCTTCCGTACCCCATGGGGCACTTATGCTTATCGTAAAATGCCCTTTGGATTGATTAATGTCGGTGCCACTTTCCAGAGAGCAATGGACATTGCTTTCCGAGGCTTAATCAATCAGTCCATCATAGTCTACTTAGATGATGTGACTGTATTTTCTAAAAACAAAAATGATCATCTAGCTCACTTACGAGCCGTCCTACTGTGATGTCATAAATACGACATCTCCTTGAACCCTAAAAAATCCATCTTTGCAGTAGAACAGGGTAAACTCTTAGGATTTATTATGTCAAACGAAGGGATGATTATCAACCCCGAAAGGACTCAAGCCATCGCGAAGCTTCCTCCTCCGACATCCAAAAAATCTATGCAGTCTTTCTTAGGCCAGATTAACTTCGTGAGGAGATTCGTCCCCAGTTTCTCTGAAATGGTTAGGCCTTTACAAAATTTGATTAAGAAAGACACCCAATATCATTGGGGACCCCTAGAAAACCAATCTTTTAATGCAATAAAAAAGGCCATAATAGATGCTCCTTCTCTCATGAGCTTCGATTTTTCAAAAGATTTCACACTCTACACTTTTGCTTCTGACCGCTCCTACGTCGCAGTCCTAACTCAAAAGAATGCCGAAAACAACGAAGTACCCATTACCTTTATGAGATTTGTTTTCAAAGGCGTTGAACTAAAATACCCCGTGGTAGATCAGCAGGCCTGCGCTATTTTCAAAGCAGTCAAACACTTCCGGTCGTATCTTTTGAAATCTAGGACGAAGATTATTGTTCCCTACCCAGCCGTTAGGAACCTGTTAGTGCAGAAGGAGATAGGAGAAAAGAGAGCTAACTGGGTCACCTCCCTGCAAGAGTATGACATGGAAATCACCCCAGCTAAGGTAGTGAGAGGCCAAGGGTTATGCAAGTTAGTCGCTGATTCAGTCAAAGGGCAGCAAGAAGAAAACGACATGTCAAACCTAGTACAACACGATCAGAATGCAATTTATTGTATACAAAACGTTGTCAGTCCTTGGTATGACGATATAAGATTCTGTCTTGAACATGGATCAACCCCCCGTCACATGGACCCTTCTAAAAGAAGAGCATTGAGATTAAATTTTTCCTCCTTTCATTTGGTTAATGGTATACTGTTTCGTCAAAATTTTGACAACATACTGATGCGCCGTCTTGAGAAAGACGAAGCAGAAAAGTCTTGCTAGAGTTGCATGCAGGTGAAGCTGGTGGTCATTTTGGTGGTGACACCACTACTCATAAGGTTTTGAGAGCCGGTTATTACTGGCCCACACTTTTTAGAGACGCCCATGCCTTATGTTGTAAATGTATCATTTGTCAGAAAGCATCAGGGCGGTTACAAAAACCAGCCTTTCCTTTGCAGCCCGTTACAGTAGACTTTCCTTTACAGCAGTGGGGCCTTGATATCATAGGTCCAATCAATCCCCCTTCCTCACAACATCATAAGTTTATCATAACAACCACAGATTATTTCATCAGATGGTCTGAAGCTGCTGCGTTAAGAACCGTCAACACCAATCAGGTAGTCGCCTTCCTAAATTCGAATATCATCACTCGCTTCGGTATCCCTGACTATTTAGTATTTGATAATGCTTCTTACTTTTCCTCTCTTGAGATGAGCAAGTTCACTTTGGAAAAGGGAATTAAGCTGAAGTATTCTGCTAGCTATTACCCCCAGGGTAACGGATTGGCAGAATTGACAAACAAGAACCTGATTAAAATCATCAAGAGAACGGTCGCTGAAAACCATAAAAATTGGCACAATGCACTATTAAACGCACTGTGGGCTGATAGGGTAACACCAAAAGCTGCTGTAGGTAACTCCCCCTTTTTTCTCATTTATGGTAGAGAAGCAATTCTGCCACCTCACATTCTTCTTCCTTCACTACAATTGTCACAGAAAGTCCAATAAGAAGACTGTCCCCCTTTGGAAAACCAAATTAACGCTTTAATGAAATAAGAGGTAAGAACCCAAGATAAACATAAGTTAGATCAACATCAGTAGATAGTCAAAAGTTGGTTCGATTCTAACTCTGCCTCTGATAGAAACTTCGAAGTAGGTGACCTTGTCTTGAAGTGGGACAAACCGCATGAGGGAAAGGGAGAGCACATGAAATTTCAGAACTTATGGCTTGGACCATTTTTAATCGCTGAAAATTTAGGTCCCAGCTCTTTTCGATTGCAAAATCTAGAAGGGCAGCTTGACACCTATCCGGTGAATGGCCAAGCCCTGAAAAGATATTTTGCTTGATAACAACCCTTGTATATTGTGTACATATTCTGCTTTGTTTTCTTTTTTCGTTTTCTTTTATTTTTGATTTCTTAGCTTGTGTTTTTGAGATACACATACCTGTATTATTGAGCTATTCAGATAAAGAAAATAGAAATTTCCTTCGCTGAAATAACCGCTAAGAAAATTATATAAACATCAGTAAAATTCATATCTGTGTTGGCAAAAGTCTGTTGTTTGAAAGAAGTTGATTGATTTCGATCTCTGAGTAAATCTTGTCATGATCATCTATTATCTTTTTACGCTGTCCCTATTCCTTAAGGGAATGACTCAAAATATGTCTCCCTTCCCTAGGAATTTGTTTTTAAAACATCTCTGGATCTTAATAAAGGACATTTAAAAAAAAAAAAAAATCTGATGAAATCTGAAAAAATATGTTAAAATATCATGATTTTCAGTGTCACCCCGCTCAACTATAAATCTTTGAAAAAAAAAATAAAATGAATCAATAAATGAGCTGTGGGAAGTGTTTGTAAACCCGCCGGGATGCTGAACAGGTCTGCTGGCAGCGGGTAAATGCATGCATGACGCCAAGACAACTTTTCTGGGGTACTGAACAGGCCCGCTGGCAGCGAAGCAATGTCGGGTATATGAAAATTTGCAAATAAGAAACCTCTTAATGTCCTTTATTCTGATCTAGAACTTCTTGGCAAGATATAGATGTCAGAGTGGGTTAAATGGCGACTCTGTCAAGGCTATGGACGCCTGCTAGAAGCAGTGGCTCTGTCAACAGTATTGGAGATTTTATCTTTAATATTGTGACTCATTGGTCTTAAGACTATTATCTATTTTCTTCTTTTAAAACAATGCTGGAATAGTTGGTTAATGATGATGTTTATACGATTTTTTGGTTGTTGTTTTTGAGTTGGAATTATCTTTGCTGTCCTAATCTGAATTTGTTCTTTTGGAAGAGATATATGCTTCTACCAGTGTGTCGCCATTGTTGGCAGCCAATTCACATTTTCCACTGTCTTATAAGCTTCCTACACTAATGTTCTGCAAACACCAATTTTTTGTTGCAATTTTCGAATTAAACGACACTTTTATTTTTGCGACATCTTCACATTTACCTTTATTTTGTTTTCATGACTGTAAGCGTGAAAACTTGGTCTTTCAAAGTCGCATTAAAATCATTATTTGGACTGTCGTTATCCTTCTTGTCGATATGCCCATTGCGCTTGCATTTTTATACAGTTTGCAAAACTCTTTTGACCTTCACTCATTTGGCATTCTTTGATTGATCATGTAGTTTCATTAATAAGTGATTAAGTTTATGATTTACTTGGCCATTGGTCCCATGAAATATATAGGTGTTATTGGTAAACCCTTGATGTATTCCTTTTGACATGACACCTAGTTTCAAAACGCATTGGTACCTCGCTTCAACTCTTGATATAAATTGATACATCATATGTCATATAATCGAAACATTGGTATTGGTTTCGATTTGTATGTTGGGTGTTTAAAAACATGGCATAACGTTCCATTGCGTGCGTTGTTTTATGCACTTACCATTTCATTGGTCAGCCAAGTGATAAGATGTTTGAACCATACTATAATGGGTGGAACAACTATGAATTCCGACGGTTGTACCATTGGCAATAACTATTATGCATGGCAGAGATAAGCTCCACCACCTTCACACGATGACATTAATGTCTATCCCTTATCCTTGTTTCACCTCTATTAGCTTGGGTAACTCTTCATGCACTCTCCTCCTATGCATGCTATGACCCAAACCTTGGCTCGTTCACTGTGTGCTCGGGCTCATGGCACCGGTCGTACGAATTGAGCCGAACGGTAGCCAAGCCTTGCTACTATTCAACAATGCCCGAAAAGACTTGGAGGATAATGGTTGGCTAACCTTTATAAAGTGATTTGAGGGTTTTAATCTAGCTATGGCACAATAGTTCACTCTGACCTTTGATGGCTGTCGAGCCAAGGTGGGTGACATTCAATTGGAATTCAATGAGGAATTTATTAGTTCTGCTACAAGGTTACCATCCTCGGGCCAACGTTGGTTCAAAAATTATAAGGTCGAGGAGGTGCGATGGCCGCTACTGTTCGTATCGCGGAAGGTTACAACTTGTGACAAAGGTATTCCCCTCTCTGCACTTAAACCACGATGGCATGATATTTTGATGGTAGTCAAAAAATTCACGACCTGTGAGGGTCGGTATGGACTTGTTTTTCTCTACCACCTGCGTTTGTTGATGAATTTTATGGGATACCCGTTGAATATGCCCTTCTATTTCCAGCGTAGCCTATATAAAATGTTGAAAATGTTTAAAAGGGAAAAGGATGGCAGTAGCTTGTTCCACCATGGACTAATCAAACTTATCATTGTTCATCACTTGAGTCTCCACAGTGATAGCTGGCAAGATTTTGTTTTTCGAAATGGTTTTGAGGATACAGACCCTGTCCAGGTTGACAAGCCTGTGGTTAATGAAACCAAGGTCGAGCCACCCGTGCCCTTTCATGACCTAATACCCTCTCCTAAGCCTTCGATCTACCCTGATATTGACTTACCCAACGTTATGACTGAGAAGGCTGAGGCTCTAGAAAAGCCTGCGAGAAAAAAAGTTAGAGCTAACCCTACTGTGGATGGTAAAGGAAAAAAGAATGCTCGACTTATCTCGAGAATGGCTAGAAATAAGCCTAAACCTAGTATTGAGCAGAAGCCCATGGACCTTAGTGAGGATTCATACTCTGACATAGAACGCTTTCTAGCCAATGAGTACCCTTACTCACAGAGTCTGTGTTCCGATCCACCTTATGACTTCGTTTCGAATCTTCCCCCTTGCCTTAAGGATAATCCTAGCTACCCTGGGATCTGACTATCTAATGAAACCCTTGGCAATGTAACCAAACCCTCACCTGGAATTTCGAAGCCCGGACAGTCGTCCTGTGACCAATGTGATTTATGGTTGGAACGATACTTTATAGACATTCCAATACTTCAATTGAAAATCCAATCACTGGAAAACCAAGTTGCAGTATTGACCAGTCAACGAGACAAACTTCAAGCAACTGATAGTAAGAAGAGGACTACTGGTTCCATATTTTTTAAGAATGTTGAATCGGCTACAGTCGTAGTCAACTCCAAATTGTCGTGACCAAGCCATCTACTCGTCATACAGGTAGGAATTTCGTATCAATTTGCGTTTTGAAAATTCCTAGGATTAATGTAATGATTTGAATTTAGTTTTTCAAATAGCTCTGTCTATCATTTGCAATGGCTCTGTCACAATGTGTTAATCTTGTACATTGTTTTCACTTTGCTAAAAATAAATGAAGCTTCGATTTGGATACACGATTTGCTCATGCCCAGTTTAGTCACTGATATATTTTTATCGGATTTGATTGGTTTTCGATTGGATTTGATTTGATCACTTGTCTGATTGAGTTAATGAAATTGATGGTTTTCTTTCGATTGGATTTGTTTTGTATCTAATTCGAACAAGAAGTTTTTCATGTTAGATTTAGAATGCGATCATGTTTTGATTTGATTTTGTTGTGAATAGTTTGTATGCTATGATTGTCGAACGATTTCATAAGTTTGGTTGTTACGATCTTTTAATATGATGTGTCATGTAATCTTCTAGAACAAGAATACGACTCTGTTCAGCTCGATTTGGAAAGAATGACTCTGTTTTTATGAAAACAATACTCTCATTTAAGTCTGTGAAAATAATATTCACGCCCGAATCATGGAACGGTTTTGATCCACGACGATTGTGTTAAACCCCAGCTGTTCGATTCACTTGATTGGATTGTTGTGTATCTTCAGTTGGTAAGACCGATTTTATAAGTTGTATTCATGTCAAAAATAGACTTGATTGCAGCTCTGTTAATTTCAATTTTTCAAACGAGTTCGTTAACACATACCGACTTATGTTATTCCTGTCAAAGTCGTATAAGGAAATTCGGGTAATAGTCATTTCAAAGTGAATTCAAGAAATGATTTCGTGAACGATTTTGTCTGCCCCATTTTGCAATGACAAACGATCGGATAATTCTTACAAACTCTGTTATTAGCTAATCAATCCTGTTATGATCTTGTTTGTAAACATTTACGCACCAGTTTTGATTTAATTCATACATGACATGGATCGTTTGTTACACAGTTATTTCGATTTGAAAGTGATCTTGTTTGGATTCGTTCGTGTTTCCTGTTGATGAGGCAGCATAACAATCGCCTATGATTTGTTTTGATTGTATCAATTTCAATGTGATATGAAACGATTTCATTGTTGTTCGATATGATTTCGTTCACCCGACTTTGTGGTAACAAACACAACAGAGTACACATATCTCTGTCTTGGTCCTGTTTGAGTTCAAAATGGTATAACAATTTCAATTTGAATGACTCATTTTCAAATAGCTATTGGATGAAAATTGAATTTGATTCTTTATATGATTTGAATTGATGTCAATGTTGATTCTGTGTCTTATTTAGACTAGCTACAGAATCGCAAGATTCTATAGCTAGTCTATAGATTTAGATTTTTACTATTTTCTTTAACAATATATCATCCTAAGTGGTTTATTTTTGACCCTTTTCAATTACACCCAAATTGCATTGGACAAATTGGACAATCTAGGAGATATTTGTGTGTTTTAGTTTTTATTTTAAGTTCCTAGTTTAGTCAGACTTGGGATATCTTCCCAGATTTTATGTAAACAATTTGATAACTTCTACAGGGATGTTTTACCCTGTAGAAGGTCTTTAAATACTTATTATTTTGTGTAATAGAGGCATCCTCACTTGTGGGAGAACCAGGCTATGGATTTCTAATACAAACTGAGACAGGAATTGATGTGTTTCTACAACTTTCGCTTTTCAATATATCAATCTTTTGTTTCAAGTTTATGCATGTCATTTGCGGTTGATTATAGACTACTTTAGCTATCATAGTCTGTTGTACAATGATATGATTTAATCAATGCGTCATCCATGTCTGATTTCTTTCAATATTCAAATACAACAATCACTTTGTTCAGTTAATGAGTGACAGATTTCTCTTCTTCATCAATTGAATTAATTTTGTATAAGTCTTTACATACAGGTTTATCTAACTATGGAGAATTATAAATTATAAGATTGCTGTGAATTTTTTATGTCTTGTTTGTCCTATAATCATACTTGAAGAGCACTGCAACTATCGTTTACGAGAAGCTCCTGGGTAATTCGATGTGGTTTTACTCCCTCCGATCAGCTAAGACAATCATCATACACAGGACAAACCTGGAGCGTTTTTCCAGGTCAGTTAGTGATTTATTTACTAGTTAATCTGTTAGTATAATATTTATAGTTTTATTAGATATATAGTTGGTTAGATTTGTGTTATAGTTAGTATATTAGTTGTCTAATTTAGTTAGTTTTTGTTGTTTTATCTCTTGTTCATTAAATTACAAAATCAACAAAAATATCTTTCTCTGTCTTAGGGCAGAATATTAATGAGCTTTTTCAGGTTTCATTTAAATCTGTAAATTGTAGATATTGTACATTTTGTGGATAAGTTATATTTCAATTAGTAGTTAGATAGTTAATTAGTTAGAGTTAGTACAGTATTAGTTAGTAGATTGTATATATAGAATATTTAGATTAGTTTAGTTTGTTTTAATAGTTATTTTAGTTAGATTAGTGTGTTAGTTTGTTTTAATAATTAGTTTTAGTTAGATTAGTTAGTTTATAGTAGTTTTCTTTTTGTTTTCTTAGGACCTTAGATCGGCTAATGGAGCTACTAAACCTGTCAAGGTGGTTCATCCCAAACGGCTTGGGTTATTAGACAACCTCGGACCGGTTCCACTCTCCCATTTGACGGATGGTGAAATTCGCCCGTAAACAGTGTCCTACCTGTAAATGGACGGTCCTCCTTCTTTCGGAATTTTGTACGCCTGCTTCTCCTTGTAATTTAAAGAATGTACTGGTTCTCCTTGATCCAACGATGGTTGGATCCTGTGCTTGGACCTAATGCCTAAGATTTTTCCTCCTCTTCTTGTTTACATTCAAATCTGATGGCCCTCTTTCTTTCAGGAATTTTGAATGGGATCCAACGATAAAAAATGCTTCTCAAACTTTACGGGCCTTCATCATCCCTAATCAACGGTTTAGATCAATCCTCGATTTGATGACTGAGGATATTTCGCGATTTCGCATATCGCGAGTTCAAGAATCCTGTTGTAATGATCCTTGAGATTTCTATCGCCCGATTTCCGAAATCCCGGCAACAAAAACTCCGAAATGGAGTTTGACCAACACTTTGAACTTGTCATTCGATCATTGTTGCGTTGCCAGTCTTCCTGAACTTATCTTCTGTTTTCCTTTCTGTTACAAACTTCCTGTACTCATGCCATCTTCATTGTTGTACTTGCCATCAATGACTAGCATTCGCTGTCTGTTAAATATTTGCCAACAATCTCCCCCTTTGGCATTGATGGCAACACATGCACCCACATGCATTCAGACTTGACTCTCCTCCCAAACTCTTTTCTCCCCCTTTGACATCAATGTCAAAGAAGAAACATTCTTCCCCTGATCTGTTGCAAAACATACTCCCCCTGTCAACTATAAGCATCTTGGAAATACACCATATATTCAATAAGTACTCCCCCTGACCAGGTGAATAGATTAGACACAAGAAATTATAACCCCCAACTTTTGACGAAGATATCCAAAAGGGGTTGCTGCTAATGGTTTAGTAAATATATCAACCATCTGTTCTTTGGAAGTAATAGAATTCAGCTGAAAAATTCTATTTGTAACTTGTTCTTTGAGAAAATGGTACTTTATTGGAATATGATTAGTCTTGGAATGAAGAACAGGATTCTTGGAGACACTAATGGCACTGGTGTTATCACAATGAATTGGAATGGGATCAGTGTAAGTTACCTTCAGATCTGCAAGAGTTTGTATCATCCATAAATTTTTGTGTGCAGCAAGTAGCAACATCAATGCATTCTGCCTCTGTAGTGGATAATGAAATGGATCCTTGCTTTTTAATAAGCCATGCAACTAATGAGTCACCCAGAAAGAATGCTCCTCCACTGGTGCTTTTTCTCTCATCAACACAGTTTGCCCAGTCTGCATCTGAATAAGCAGTTAACTAGAAATTCTGATTTTTAGGATACCACAGACCATAATTCATTGTTCCCTTCAAGTATTTAAATATCCTTTTGATGGCTACCAAATGACTTTGTTTAGGAGAAGACTGAAAATGACCTACCATTCCAACATCTTGCATTATATCAGGACGAGATGCTGTGATGTACATAAGACTACCTGTCATAGAGAGATATGTCCTTTGATCAACATCAGGTGAGATATCATCTTTACTCAGCTTGCAACCAACCACCATAGGTGTGCTAACTGTAGAGGAATATTCCATCTGAAATTTCTTCAACATCTCTTAC
>SNQJ01S0290410.1:0-10783 GCA_010110895.2 Picea sitchensis | reverse complement strand
ACAAGATGAGATTTTAGAAATATTAAAAGCTTGCCATGATCAACCTTGTGGTGGTCATTTTGCAGATAAGAGGATAGCATACAAAATACTCAATTTGGGGTATTATTGGCCATCCATCTTCAAAGATTCCAAGAAATATGTTTGAAGTTGTGATAGCTGCCAAAGGATGGCAAATCCACTTCCAACCGATGACATGCCCCTCAAACCACAAGTTCACATTGATCCATTTGAAAAATGGGCTCTTAATTTCATTGGTCCATCTTAGTAGGTACTGATTATGTTACAAAGTGGGTGGAAGCCAAAGAATTAGTGAGAGCCACAGAATAGTCAGTGGTCAACTTCCTCTTTGAAGAAATATTTGTCAGATTTGGAGTACCCCGGGAGATTGTAACAGACCAAGGAGCACAATTTACTTCTAAGATGGTGAAAGACTTAGCAAGAAAATATCAGATCAAGCATCGGAAATCTACACCCTATCATCCACAAGCAAATGGACAGGTGGAATCTACTAACAAAACTTTAGAAGAAATCATGACCAAGACAATCCAAATACATAGAAAAGATTGGTCAGACAAGCTTCAAGAAGCATTATGGGCATACAGAATCACCTGGAAAAACAGTATTGGGTTCACTCCTTATCAGTTGGTCTATGGTAAGCAAGTTTGTTACCTATAGAATTTCAACTTCATACTTTTAAACTAGCAGCTGATTTAGGAATATATCTTTTCGAAGCACAAAAAGAGAGGATCATATAATTAAATCAATTAGATGAGATGAGACAGGCAACAGTTGAACACAACATTTTGATACAACAACAAAGGGCACATTGGCATGATAAGTACATCAAGAAGAAACAAATTAAAATAGGAGACTGTGCTTTGTTATTTGATTCAAAATTCAAAGATTTCAAAGCTAAATTTACAACTCATTGGCTTGGTCCATATGAGATTGCAGAGGTATATGACAATGGCTCAGTCAAACTACAAACAATAGATGATGAGGCAAGCTCATTCATAGTCAATGGACATAGGCTAAAGCTCTACAATAAGTCTCTAAACAAGGAAGACTTTCTACAATAGATATCTCAACAAAATGAGATGGAAGTGTTGGACAGACATAATCATGTGTCTCCTTCACATTCTCCTTAAACAAAAAAACAAAAAAAAAACATATATAAAAAATATGAAAAAAAAAGGGAGTTTAGTTGTGAAAATCTAGGAAACTGGCACAATATAAACTCGAATTTTAATTGGAAAACCAAGTAAAATTGGCCAATCAAAATTCTCCAAAAATATTTTCATTATTACCTTCTAGTTTAATTCTATAGCTTCAAAAGTTTTATATTTTTATCTCCAAGACTTGAGGACAAGTCAATAAATAAGGCTGAGGGGGATAAGGTATACATTTTTGAAAATTCTTAGAAAACCTTTTAATCCTTCTACAGATGACAACATGCATTTCAAAAAGGAACTTCATTCAGCAGAGGGACCTGAGAAAAGTATCAACTTCATTCAGCAGAGGGACCTGAGAAAAGTATCAATTTCATTCAGCAGAGGGACCTGAAAAAAAAATATATCAATTTCATTCAGCAAAGGGACTTGAGAAGAACACTAAGCAACAAAAATACAAGAAGAAAGACTTACAACAACATTCCAGCCAACTTCAATCAGGCAAACACAATGAGCAAACAAGTTAGTATACATTTTCCTTTTTAATGCTTTAAAAATTTGGAAAATTCTTCATAAGCTAAAAGCAATGATAAATATCCTATCTTTCCCTTCCCCTACATCATCTTTTCATCACTCCATTTTCATACACCCTCGAAAGCATAAAAAATGGTACTCAAAGGAACCAATTTTGGTCTTCAAGGGAGTTATAAGGAAAGGATCAGGTTTCAAATTCAAACACATTGTTTTTGAGCTGTAAATGCTCTATTTTATGAAGACATAAGTTGCATACACACATACTAAATTGTTGTTTGCATAAATTAAAGGTTGTTTGCATACACATTAAGAAAATGGGTCATAAGAAGAAGGTTTTAAGCATGACAAAGGGGATGGTTACTCAAAGAAACGAATTAAGGGAGTTATAAGTCAAATGAACACATTTTCTTAGAAAAAAAACCATTTCTTATGATGATTACAAGGAAGAGGGAAAGTACAAAGATACAAATAAAACAACACCTTCATCTATGATCGATGTACAAATTCATTTTTAAAAAATGATAGAAACCCTTGTCTAAGTTTCCTCCACAACGATTTTTCTCCCTTCCTAAAAAGTGTTGCAACTTAAACTCTTTTCATGTGTTGTGTCTCACTTGGATGCTCCCCAGATTCGAACTGTCGACGCATTCCTGTGCATATTTTACCTCCACACTCCAAACGCATGTATTAATCTCTGTTTCAAACACGCCAGTGCCATTCCAAACAAAGAATCCCTACGTTCTAGCAAATTGTTCCCTCCTACGCCTTCCTATCCCGAAATCTCTGATAAATAATGAATTGTATGTTGACAATCTCACTGTCAACATACAACATCCTCGCCCTGTGGAAGAAAACGTGGAAGTTGAAGGAGATGTGTGGTGAGCAAAGGCAAGAGAACATGTTCAAGAAGGAGTCGGCCAGTGAAAGGTAAGTTCTAATTCAAATAATTGTTAAATCTAAGTGCAAAATTCGACCTCGTGAGGTACAGTTTGAGAACAGAAACAATTCATTTCTAGAAGAGGTCGATTGTAAGAAGGAAAAATGAGCTGGGTTTCAACAAGAAGCCTGAGAGTTTTTATCGAATTACCAGGTATTCCCTTGCATCAAAATTTTATGATTAAAGAACAGAGAGCAGTTTAGAAATTTGAAAAATATGAGATTTTCTTTGTTTTTGAACAAAAAAATCTTATTGAAGACCATTCACAGAATTAAATCCAAACAGAGTCTGCAAGTTTAAAAATCATGGTCGAATAATATGTAGGGTTGAAACTTTTGACAAGAATAGACCTTCTTTTTATAAACAGTGAAAATATTTTAGGGTCTTACTCTTAAAAATTGAAACAATGGTGTCTAGGTATGAACCAGAGAAGCTTGATACATCAGAAATTCATAAGGATTGTATACAAATTCTTGAGAAAAAATAGTGGATAGCTTTCTTTGAGAAATTTGATGGATTTTGTGAGGAAGTTGCTTTAGAATTTGCTCATTCATTTGATGGGGAAAGGGCTACTGTTGGAAACCTTACTATTAGAATCTCTGAATATATAATTGCACATGTCACTGGACTTCCTCAAACAGGAGAAAGATATTTCAAAACTAAGCATTTTAAAGATAAATCATGGGCATCTTTTATTTCCAGATCTAGGGTGGCAACAGTCAATTGGAAAAAGGGAATTCCGAGGAGTTGGTTGATTCATCCTTGGGATGAATTAGCCTATCTCATACAGAAGTTTATAACTTGTGAAGGAAGATTTAGCATTATCTACCTATATCACATCAAGATGCTACAACATTTAAAACGTGACTATGAAATTAGCATGCCCTATTTTCTACTGCAAAGCCTTTCTAAGATGGCTAAGGCCGTCCAAAAACAAGGGAGGAATACAGAAAAGAGTCTATATCATTGTGGCTTCATTAAAATGATCATCATATATGAACTACAGAAGCAGAACTTGACTTGGTAGCAATTCATCATTGAAAATGGTTTTGAAATAGTGAAGGAGAAAGAAAAAGAGGAGCAAATCTTGGTTGTGACCGATGATGAGGAAGAAATACAGAACCCCAAGGCAACAAGCTCAAAACAGCCTATGGGGAGGAGAAGAACAAGAAGCATAGTGAAAAGGGAGAAAGAATTTGAGGAAAAAGACAAGATTTTTACCACATATGAAAGAAAATCAAAGAAACAGCAACAAGTTCAAAAAGGACAAATACAAAGAAGTGATGATGAAGCACAACAAGCACTGTATGCACATATTCAGAATCTAGAGGCACAATCATTGGAAAATGATGATTTTGAAGGACAACAAACTTCCACATATGAGAAAATGAGAAAAGATGTGGAACAATTAATTAAATATATGAAATAAGAAACTCAAACTCCACAAACAGTAGAACAAATAGAAGAAGTGGCTGGTGGCTCCACATCAGAACTTGATAAAAAAAACAAGAAAATAAAGAAAATTAAGAGAAAAATCAAGGAAATTGAAGTCCTGGAAAGATACATAAAAACAGAGAATGAAATTTTAAGGACTCAAAGCCATAAAACACAGGAGGAGAATGAAACCTTGAAGAAAAAGAATAAGAAGCTTCAAAAGCAAAACAAATTAATCTCCAAACATGCCTATAAATGGTTTCAACAGAAGAAGGCATATAAAGAAAAATATCAAAGAATGAAAGCTCTTCATACAGCTCAGGTTAATGTGGAGACATTATTGCAGGCAACAGAGGTGGCAAAATATCATTAACAGAGGTTCAAGAACATTTTGTTTTGTGCATGAGGACATGAAAAGTCTTCCTCTTGGGGGAGATGTTGAGTACATTTTTATGCTTCCTTTTCACTCTATAAACTATACTTTTGCCTTCAAAACCATCCATTTTGCCTCCATTTGATTCCATATTTTCCATAAAACAACTTATGCAAGGTACATTTATCATTCTTTAGCTTAATAATTGAGTTTTCAAATTTTTGGCATTAAAATTGAAAATTTATCAGAAATTACAGGATTTGACTAAATCCAGTAATTGCTCATAGGTTTGTGTACTTGCAGGACAGCTGGGAAAAATATGAGACTTGGGTCATGATCCTTGATGTACAAGGATGGATTATTAGCTATCATCTTCAAGATCTGAGCCTTCCAGGTGTCTGGTCAACGCTGGTCAAACAGGGCCATTTCAACAGAAAATACCCTGTTTTAGCCTAAAATCATGGATAGTTTTAGATTTTCTTGGGATTTGTTCATATTTTATGGATCTAAAGGGGGTATTCGACCTTCCTAGAATATATTATGGATCCAATCATGATATTTAGGAGGTTTATTAGCATTATTAGTTTCAAAACTCTTGTATAAATACTCTAAGGCATAGACTAGTATGACACCCTTGGATGTGAATGAAGAAACTTTGGAATTTGCAATCTTGAGATCAGTTCTGCATTTTGTTTTTTATAATGTTTATGATATGATGATTTGAATGTTGTTTGAAGCTCCTTCTTAGCTTAGACAACTCAAGTGTACAAGTGAAGCATTGGAGGGACCCCTTTGCCAAACTAGTACACTCTTCCTTTATGTTCTTTTCAAGTAATCTTTGATACATGTTTTAGATCAGATCTTGTTGTAGATGAGTTTATTCTTTGCGCTATTTAGATGAATTCCATAGTTAAGTAATATGCTTAATGTTTCTAAGCCTTACTCATGTTGTGAATGATTTCTTGAATAAGAATTCAATGTGTGGTTTTCTTTCAAGCATTAGGATAATCATAAATGCTTTTTGAGTTATTTACGCTTTCAGTACTTTTGATTTAATAAGAATTGGTGATAATTGCTAATGAATGAAAGAAGACAATGAATGCATCTCTTGAATAAGAGTTTTGTCTTTCTAGCATTGATAAGCCTTAGAACTAGTTCAAATATCTTTTTGAATGCTTACTGTTTAGGAAAACATTTGTTGATTACTGTTATGAGATCTATGAATAAGACTTCTGAACATAAGCTTAGCATCTCTTCTATATTCAGCTCTTAGAATAAGTTTTGGTTTATTCCCATTAAACAATAAAAGTTATCTCTAAATCCATACATTTTGGATGTGCCTGTAAGTCTTACAAACACCGGATTGACAATCATTTGCACTCTAATTTACGTCAGTAGATTGGAGCCTAACAAACCCAAAGCGGGAGAAAACCACAGAATGTTTTTTCTTATATGTCTTTAAGAATTACATTCATTAGAAGCACCAACTTCCTTTGTTTTCTAGCTGCAACTGGAAGGAGTCTCCAACCCCTAGTTTATCAAGCTACAACCTAAGGAAAGCTCCAACTCCCCAATTCTTTGGCTACAACCCCCTATGTTCTCCGGCTACAACCGAAAGGGGGATATAACCACCTGTCCTTGCCCCATCCAACCACTCTGTCATAGAAGTAGAATTATGGAACCACTATCACACTATCACTATGATATATACTGTTGTAAACCTGTACCAATCAACATGTAACAACCTATACCAAACAACCTGTAATCAACCTGTACCATAAACAAGTGCATCAACCATGCACCAACATTTACCTTAACCTGTAACCATGCACCAACCTGTACCTGAACCTGTACCATCAATGAGTGCATCAANTAACCATACATAAACTATGACTCAACATGATGTACCAACATCGTCAACTATACACCTCATGTATGTGCCAACTCATCAACTACTTGTCTCAACCATGTACCCAACATGTACCTCAACCAAAATCCCTCATCAATTTCTTCATCCAAATTTGATTTGTAACTCTATAATAGACCTAGTGTATATGATCACATACATTCAAACCTTCCTTAACTTTAACAACAAGAGACTAGCATTTTCATAAAAAATTACTTTAGTCTCACATGACTAATTTTGGATTAGTCAACAACCCTAAATTGAAATAATCATAACTATGTACCTGTAATGAATAAATATCTAAAAATAGTACACAATGTTCTTCAGTGTCTTTTATGAAATTCCTCTAGGTTTCACTACTTGGAACCTCTCAAAAAAGGACTTATATAAAAAATGGTATACCTTGTTGAATTATGGCTTATTCTAGAGAGTGAAATTGTAGAGCGTGCCCCGCAAGGAATATTTGTTATATAGATCTGAAAATGATACACATAATACTAAATACTGTAATTTAACCAATACATTTGGTCTTACTGAATTGGGATCTGTTATGAAGAATTTATGACGTTTTTACCCGAAACACTTGTTTTAGACTAGTTTCAAGACTAGACACAAACCCTATTTTCCACGGAGTGTAACTGCAAAAATACAACGACCCACAAGATGAAAGTTTTATCACAGCTACTTGGATATGTTTCCTCAATGAACTCCATATTTTGCAGTCTAAATCATTCTATAAAAAAATTTATTTCGAAAATGGTGAAATGACCTGTAAATAACATACCTTGGAAAGCATCATCAAAACAATTTATCCTCCCTTGAATTTCATCCTTCTTTACTTTACCTTCCCTCTGAAATTCCCATTATATATCCTTTTGTTACCTCAGTCACTTGTAGATATTCAATATTCTCAAGTGTGTTTAAAATAAGAGACCCTTGCCTCTTATTTATACTTTTATGTATCTTCCTCAAGGGGTTACCTTCTAACCATCTTAAACCACTTTCCTTATTTTAGAGCTAACCCACGTCTAACCACTTGTCCACTTAGTAATTTCTCCATTAAATTTATTATTTAAATAATTTCTTTTGTATTCACTTTGATTTATAGTACACTCATCACTTCACTTTATTATTTAAATAATTTATTTTTTGCAACCACTTTGACTACTTTGACCTTTTGGGGCTTCTAGGTGACTCATGAGAGTTCTCCTACTTCACATGGCCATAAATCTCTAAACGTGATGAGTTATGTGACGTTCCACATACCATTGGAAATGGCATGACATGTATTATCCATCTAGAATAGTCTTACCTTCAATTATATTAAAACTCATACCATTATACATCAAACAAACTTGGTTCCATTACCCAAACCTTTGTGCTATCAGAATTCACTACCATAATTTGTTCAAGGGTTGACATCAATGACAACCAACCCAAATAATCAACAATCTCCCCCTTTGGCATTGATGGAAAAACTTGGATGCAATACTGAAGTCATATCATTCATGCTCCCCCTGTGACCATCGCTCCCCCTGGAACCATGCCTCTGTGCTCTTTCTCCAAGCATTTACCTTTGCATATGATAAATCTCTCCCCATTTGTCATCAATGGAAAAGGTATCTTTCCATCCGAGGATGCTCCCCCTGACTGAACTCTTTCTGAAACTGATCTCCCAACCTGAACTGTCCTATTTATGGTGCTTCCTCATGTAAATCTAAGACATATAAGATAATCATTCAAAACCATTCATTTTGGAGTAGAACTTACTCCGAGTTTTTAGCGAAGATACTCAAAGGCTTCCCGTGGAAGAGGTTTTGTAAATATGTCTTCCACTTGTTCTTTTGTGCCCACATATTCAACTCTGATGTTCTTCTTTGCAACTTGTTCCCATAGAAAGTGATACTTCATTGGAATGTGCTTCATTTTAGAGTGCATCATCGGGTTCTTTAAGATTTTGATGGAACTTATATTATCACAATAGATTGGAATGGGATCATCATACTCAACATGTATATCTGTCAGATTTTGTTTCATCCATAGAACCTGTGTACACCATTTTGGTGTTGCAATATACTCTGTTTCGGTTGTAGATAAAGATACTGATAATTGTTTCTTTCTTAGCTAAGATACTAAACACTCACCCAAGTAGAACGTTGCTCCACTAGTGCTTCGTCGGTCATCAATGAAACCTACCCAATCTGCATCTGTGTAGGAAATAAGTGATATATTCTTTCCTTTTGGATACCATAATCCAAAATCTTTTGTTCCTTTGAGATATCTGAAAATCTTTTTCACTGCTAAGACGTGATTCTTTTGGTGCTGCTTGAAATCGTTCCACCTGTCCAGCTGCCCGCATTACGTTTGGTCTGGATGTTGTCACATATAGTAAGATACCAATCATTGACCTATATTGCCTCTGGTCTGTAGACTTTGAATCATCATCTTTGCTCAACGTGCAACTGGTAGATGATGATTGAATGTATGTGCCAACTCATCAACTACTTGTCTCAACCATGTACCCAACATGTACCTCAACCAAAATCCCTCATCAATTTCATCATCCAAATCTGATTTGTAACTCTATAATAGACCTGGTGTATATGATCATATACATTCAAACCTTCCTTAACTTTCAACAAGAGACTAGCATTTTCATAAAACTTTACTTTAGTCTCACATGACTAATTTTGGATTAGTCAACAACCCTAACTTGAAATAATCATAACTATGTACCTGTAATGAGTAAATATCTAAAAATAGTACACAATGTTCTTCTGTGTCTTTTATGAAATTCCTCTAGGTTTCACTACTTGGAACCTATCAAAAAAGGATTTATAGCAAAAACGATATACCTTGTTGAATTATGGCTTATTCTAGAGAGTGAACTTGTAGAGCGTGCCCCACAAGGAATATGTGTTGTATGGATCTGAAAATGGTACACAGAATACTAAATATTGTATTCTAACCAATACATTTGGTCTTACTGAATTGGGATCTGTTATGAAAATTTTATGACGTTTTTATCCGAAACACCTATTTTAGACTAGTTTCAGGACTAGACACAAACCCTATTTTCCACGGAGTGTAACTCTAAAAATACAACCACCCACAAGATGAAATTTTTATCACAGCTACTTGGAAATGTTTCCTCAACGACCTCCAGATTTCGTGGTCTGAATCATTCTATAAAAAAAATTATTTCAAAAATGGTGAGATGGCCTGTAAATAACATACCTTGGAAAGCATCATCGAAGGAATTTACCCCCCCTTGTTTTTCGGCCTTCTTTACTTCACCTTCCCTCTAAAATTATCCTTAGATATCCTTTGGTTACCCCAGTCACTTGTAGATATTCAATATTCTCAAGTGTGTTTAAAATGAGAGACATCATTTTGTCGAAATTTTTTGTTCAATGGACAATGTTTCTCATGTCACAACTTTGGTCATAAAGCTGCTCAATGTGTTGCATATAAAACTATCATGACAAGAGAATCAAGAAAGAAAAGGATTGAATAGGAAATAAAGAAGAATACTTATAACAAATTTTCTCCTCTTCAGAATGAAGTTGAATGTGCTTATTGCAATAACTTTGGTCATGAAGAATCTGAATGCAGGAGCAAAATTCAGCTAAAAAGACATGTTCCTTCAAGCTCCAAAGTATGGAAAAAGAAAGAATTATAGGTTGAAAATTGTGGCATAGCCTTATTTGCTGAAGATGAAGAAAACCAATGGTACATTGACAGTGGATTCTCAAGACACATGACATCACTTTCGTTGTCGAATGAATTGGACATTTCAAAGTCCCGATCCCCGATTCTCCGATGAAGCAAATCAACGGTCCATATTGCATGCTTGCTTCAACAGCTGCGATCAAGTCGCAAAATCGCATATCACGATTTTGGGGTTTCTGTTGTCGAATGAATTGGACATTTCAAAGTCCCGATCCCCGATTATTCGATGGCTTATCTCCCTCGCAGCTTCTGCAGATCTGACGACTGTCAGCGACGCTCTGCAGCAATCATACGTGCCCATCCAAAACTCAACCATACATTGATTTTCTATCATGAAAGCTCTTTTCCCTCACCCTTTGCCATCAATGACAATATTTCCTCCTTTGTCATTGATGGCAATACTCTTCCTCTGTCTGCAATACTCTTCCTCTTGTCTTTTTCCTCCCCCTTTGACATCAATGGAAAAGATTGGACAATACCATGCTCCCCCTGAGACCATGTTGTATCTACTTAATAATCCTTTACATATGATCAATGCTCCCCCGTAGCCAGAGAATTTAGAGATGCTCATCAACACCTTACAACCAATTGAGGCTTCTGTACTTAATTAGATCTGATCCTTTGTGTAGTGTCCCCAAGGCCGAGCCCCGTTACAGATCATGTTATATGCAAAAGAATTGTAATTATGTTCTATAGGC
>SNQJ01S0290407.1:0-10783 GCA_010110895.2 Picea sitchensis | reverse complement strand
TAGCATGGGGTGATGGTGATCAATCAACCAAAAGTACATATTAAGATACAGGAAGGGGCTATGGGTTCACCATGCACCCAACACGACATGAAACACATTCCTAGCATGGTGTAAACAATTTTATAGAAACCATTGGAATATGCATGCACCATCATCACCAAATATTCAAGCATAAAGAACACCATGAGATTTAACAAGCCACTTTGTTCATGAGGGTACAAATCTTCATCCCTGAAAAAAAAAGTCCATGCAAAGTCAATATTTTCACAAGCCTCGTCTATCCACTGTTGGATAGGGCTAATGAAAATGCCACCATCATCAATATCTTCAGTACCTACAAAATCACCCTTGGAATATTCAAGGAGGAGAGGCCTAGAACCCTCCAACATCATGGGAGTCTTTCAACTAAAACAATTGACAGAAGGAAAAATGTGATCATAGAAGAGAACAATTATTGTGATGAGAACTTTCCCTCAATGATGAACTGATCGAAGTTGTTACTCTATGACTAGATCGTGAAGATGAATGGTCTCCACCGCCATTTTCAATTTCTTTTGAATTCTTAGTTGCCAATATTGTTCTAGCACCTATAGCCATTGTTTTTTCTAGCTTGGAAAGTTTTATATAAAAGACAAATGTAAAAATAAATTTCAACCAAAGAAAAGACTTGTTAAGGTTGTTACATATTTACAAAATGCAATCTAAAAACACAATAATAGTATGGTAAAGTGGTTTTCTAGTTTCATTTAATAACTACCTGCAAAAACTTGCTCTAGATAAGCCCATGTGTATTTTGTTACATGTTGGATTTTTGGAATATTTTGTGCATTTGAACTCAATTCAAAATCAAGATCCTACAAAATTCAGTGGGAAATTATCCAAAAACTAGTAATGCATGTACACCAAAGGTAGTAGATATTAAATTAGAATGTTGAGATATAAATAAAATATATAGTTATTGCAAAAGGTAAGGGGGGACTTGGAGGACTTGAAGCTCTCTCGCTATTGAAAGATGAATATTCAAAATTGGCCATTTACCAATTTGGTTAATTTTCCTCACATTTTGAGCCAAAAACCATAATCAATACAAGTATGTAAATATACACAATATGATGAGAACTTATGTTATTTAGTTGTATGTATATAAAATTATAGCTTAGAACATACTTTGGAAGGCTTTTGTTAGCATTCTAGTATATATTATATAGTTCATTATTATTTGTGTGCTTGAGTTGATTAACTGCACCAACAAAAAATCTTCACTAAAAACACCATAAGTAATATTAACCACTATGAATTAATTGTAGAGGTTTATACTTCTTCTTTGGCCCAAATATGACTCCATTGTTGCACTTAATATTTTATGGTGCACTAATGTGTACCATGATTTTGAATTTTTTCTCCTTTGATTGGTTATTCTTCTACACGTTATGGGGCATACATCGATACCTCATGTGTTGATGGTTTTTATCATTTGTCCTTTTTGGCATTATAAACTACTTATGTCATCCTTATTTCATGTTAATGTTCAAGGGAAGAATTTAACTTTCATCAACCATTCCTCAGATGTCTTAATCATCCATGTCGGCCGTGATAATGTCAATCTGTACTTAGTGGTTTTATCTCTCAATATATGGTCCAAAATCAACTCATGTTCCTATTTATATCTCATTATAGCTGGAGGGATGCCTCAATGCCCTCCTTCAAATGAATATCTTCCTATCAACCTCTACCCATTATTCTAGGAAGAAAATTTCGAGAAAATTATAGTTCCCTAGGGCTTGTAGTCCTCAGTGGAGAAGTTGCATCAATTGTGATAAAAGGTACATAATACTCATGAATCTGTCTTTTTACATGTTTTAGTTTTTTACCTTTCATGTGCATTGTAGTACTTTACTTCAGTTATTATACATAGTTTGTTTCATTCATTCGGGACTATATGCATATTTACCCTAAACAACATAATTAACACTTTATCCTTCCATCCCATACCTTACATTGCTCTCACCTTCCAACCCTAACTTGATGTAACCTATCATGATCATCATCTAACATACCCTATATTTTCATACCCTACCAACTCAACCCAACCTAGCCTACCCTTAGCCTAACTAAACCTAAATTAATTGTGTACTATATTTTAACCCATGGGCACCATTGATGGTGTGTACCATTTCATGCCAACAAGGTGAGATAAGAACATTTAATGGTATGTCACTTGCATACAAAAACCTGAACACTTTTTCATCAATTGTTGGTTGTGGAGCCTGATTATCTTCCTAATTCAGAGGTTTTTTTCAGTCCTGCTTGGAACCCTTTCCATAATGGGTGGGGGGGATTTCCACCCCACAACTATCATCAGGGGGGTCTAGGGGGGGCGGAAAAAACCTTCAGTGGCAATGCCCATGAAGCAAAATATTCAGAAAAAATGAATTGTAAAATATTGTAATTTAGTACTCAATCTGGATCATTCATTATAAAGTCACATATCTGATGGTAGAAGTTATTTTAGGTTTTTTTTTTCCTATAAGGAAACCCTCTCTTATGAGAGAATTGTATTGAAGTTGTGTATTATTGTGAATATTGTATTCTGAGAGAGGAGACTATGAGAGAAAGAAGAGGAAGTTACAACAGGCGTGATAAGTCACATATCTGATGGTAGAAGTTATTTTAGGGTTTTTTTTCCTATAATGAAACCCTCTCTTATGAGCGAATTGTATTGCAGTTGTGTATTATTGTGAATATTGTATTCTGAGAGAGGAGACTATGAGAGAAAGAAGAGGAAGTTACAATAGGCGTGATGTAGGTTGTATCCCTTCATTCTCTTGGATAATAAAAAGGAAGGACTTGGAAATTTCTCTGGTGGAAATAGCCCACACTAGGTGAACCACATATATCTATGTCTCTATTGTATTTTTATGGTTTTTGTTTTATTTCCACATTTGTTTTATTTTATTTCTCTACAATATTGTTCTTCTAACAACCGGTATCAGAGCGAAAGGTAACACGCAGGAAAAGAGGGTTCCTAGTTCAAGTGGGAGCAATTGGGGAAGATGGAAAGTTTAGGGTCAAGAAATTTAACAGCCAAAACTACCAGTTATGGAAGATCCAGATGGAATATTATTTATATCAGAAGGATATATTCCTACCATTGGGTGCAATAGCAAATAATTCGATGGCTATGAAGGACAAAGAATGGGAATTTCTTGATAAAAAGGAACTATGAATGATACGGCTGAGCCTGGCAGCGTCAGTGGATTTCAATATTTCAAAATAAAATACAATGAAGGAGTTGATGGATGTAATGGCTAAACTGTATGAAAAACCCTCAATGTTGAATAAGGTATTTCTAATGAAAATATTATTTAATATGAAGATTCCAGAAGGTGGGTCTGTTGTAGATCATTTAAATAAATTTAATACAGTTACTAATCATCTAAGTTCTGTAAAAGTGGACTTTGATGAAGAGTTCAAGGCTCTTCTAATATATTTCTCGTTACCAGAAAGATAGAATGACTTGGTCATGGTTGTAAGTAACTGTTTCTCTGGTTCAAACACTCTTAAATTTGATGATGTTGTTGGTGTTATCCTTAGCGAAGAAATGTGATGGAAAAGCACAGGTGAGTCATCAGGTAATGCGTTAAACATGGAGAACAAGGGAAAACAAAAGGATAGAGGAAAGGGATCAGTGAATCGTGGGAATTCTAGGAAGGGAAGATCCAAATCCAGACTGGGAAATATATAGTGTTGGAATTGTGGGAAGAAATGACATCTGAAGAAAGACTGCAAACCTCCAAAGAAACAAAGAGATGGACAATAAGAGAGAAATTAGGAAGCAAATGTAACAAGTGATGTGTTACAAGATTCTTTGATTCTTTCTATAGATAATATTTTTGAGTCTTGGGTAGTAGATTCAGGGGCCTCATTTGATGTCAAACCCCTTAGGAAAAAATTTCTAGATTATGTTCAAGGTGATTTTGGATAGGTTCATTTGGGTGATGATGCACCATGTAAAATTGTTGGAATGGGAAAGGTAAAAATAAAGTAAAGGAATGGAAACCAATGGTTGTTGAAAGAGGTAAGACATGTTCCAGATCTAAGGAAAAATTTAATTTCAACAAGGAAGTTGGAAAGTGAAGGTTATATATCCGTATTTATAGATAAGGTGTGGAAGGTCACCAAAGGATCACTGGTGATAGAAAAAGGAGAGAAGGTAGGTACATTGTATTTATGTAATGGTAATAATGACTCTTATATCTCTTTAGATTCTATAGGAGTAGATACAACACAGTGGCATCATAGGCTTGGACACATGAGTGAGAAGGGGATGCAAATACTTCACAAAAGAATTGTTTTGACAGATATTAAAAAAAATTGTTTGGATTTATGTGAGCACTGTGTTTATGGAAAACAAAAGAGAGTTATATTTCTCAGAGTTGGAAAAGAAAAGAAGAGTGAAAGGTTAGAGATTTTTCATACATATGTATGGGGACCAACTCCAGTATCATCTCTTGGTAGATCTCATTATTATGTTACTTTTATTGATGATGCAACTAGAAAAAATTGGGTTTACTTCATTCAACAAAAATCTAATGTTTTTGATAATTTTAATAAATGGAAAGGTTTGGTTGAGAATGAGATAGGAAAAAGGTTGAAGTGTCTCATATCAAAAAATGGATGTGAATATTACATTAAGGAGTTTTATGATTATTGTCCATACAATGGGATTTGTAGAGAGAAAATAGTTCCAGGAACACCACACAAAAATGGTGTGCCGGAAAGAATGAATAGGACAATCATGGAGCGTGCAAGGAGTATGAGAATGCATGATGGGTTTCCCTTACAGTTATAGGAAAATTTTGTAGATAATGTTGTTTACTTAATAAATAGAGGACCTTCAAGCTCTTTGGATGGTGGAATTCCAGAGGAGGCATGGACAAGTATAAAGGTAAAATATTATTTTTTGAATACTTTCGGTTGTTAAGCATTTGTCCATATTGATAAAGAAAATAAAACATAGCTTAAGGTAAAATCCAAGAAGTGTACCTTTATTGGATACAATGATAATGATTTTGGTTATCACTTATGTGATTATGAAAATCAAAAAATCGTTAGTAGTAGAGATGTCATATTAAGTAAGAAGTTCATATACAAAGATCAATGATCTAGGTGGATATCGGTAGCCACCCACCTATTCCATTAGATGCGGGAAAAAACTCCACCTTGGTATTTTTTCGACAATTATTTGGGTTCCAAACTTTCAGGGCCATTTTGAGGCCCTAAATAACATTTTTTTGGGATTTGGGGCACAGGAGACTACTAAAGACACTAGCCTGGGCCAGTATAAAATAGTTCTTCTCAATTAGAACTTTCCAATGGTGTATCGAGCGTCCCAAATGAAGATCGTATGAAAAAGTTATGCCCTCGAGAAGTTGATGTATCAACTACCCCCATAGGGGCCCGCAAACCTTTTGGATTTTCATCTTCCGGGGTTAGGGTTTTGGATTTTCATTATGTTAAAAATTCCTTTAAAGCCTCATCATAAAAATCATCTTCTTGCGAATGCGAGTAGGTGTCACATCTCTTCTCAGAGATAAGTTGCCACCACTCTAGCGAGTCTTTCACTCTGTATTTTTACAATCTTTGTACATTTCTCTCATTAATACAAATTGTGTATCATTGTATCTTTGTGTTTATGGTTTCATCTCTGATATATTTATGTTATATTAATGGATATTCGAGATATATCTGTACATTTATTTATTATATCTCCGCTCTCATTTCATGCCGATAATAATTTGGATCAGTGGTATCAGAGCAGGCTACTCTTGATCATTTTTCAGTGCATGTCCCCGACGAGGTCCGAGTATAGCAAGTTGGGTCTTGATCTCGTCTCTCTTGAGGAAAATCTCTCTCACACACTAAATAAAACCTCCATGGAGGAAGAAAATAAAAACGACGGAGCAAAAGATTCTATCAATATGTTGCTTGAGTAAGCTCCCATGTGACAGAGGGATGAAATGATGGAGAATTTTTCCCACGTGCTTCAGTGCCTATCGATAGCAGCAGGCGTATATTCATCAAGAGGCCACTTTGGAAAAACCTATCCTTTCAAGGTATAGGCTAATTTTGATATTCTCATATTTGAAGGTCAGATAGATGTGGATAGCCTAAACCAATGGTTAAATCTACCAGAAGGTTATTTCTCTTTTCACAATTTTTCAGATAGGGAAAATATCACCTTCACACTCCTTAAGGCTCTCCCCCATGTCAAAAATTGGTGGGAAACTTACTGGGAGAAAATTTCCACAGAGGAATTTGGAATATATGTGGTCGAGCCCACTTGGGATTTTTTTTTGGATGTGGTCACTATGAAGAACAGTACATGATATGGACCATGCTATGTCAAGAGAGGGGCCAAGTAGTGCCAAAGTTCACCAATACCTTCCATACCTTGTGCACCAAGCTGGGTATCAAAGACTATGCATGACATTTGGTTCTAAAATACCGCGGGGCTCTACACAAATACCTCCAAACTCAAATGGATTTTTTGTACATCTCATCACTCGATGCTTCTTATTGATATGTTGTTAAAATCAAAAAAAAAATAAGAACAAAAACAAGTGGGAGTTTGGGTCTGCAAATATGCAACAACTAAAGTATGGTAAAGACGACCCTAAAAACCAACCTTCAGAAAACTAGTCCAAGTCATAGGAAAAGAAGGGTAACAGAAAGACGAAGGACACTACGAAATGGCGTGATTTACAAAAAATGCCATAGCACAACACCAATGAATGTCGCTAAAAATATTCATTGGTGATCGAGATCAAAGACAAAGATTCGAACCCTAATTCAGAATCTGATTCAGAAAATACTAGTAGAAGAAATATCATCGATGCATACCCCACTGCTACTGTTGTGACCGCAACAATTCAACCAGAAGAACCAGTAGATCCTGAAGAGGGGGGTCACCTTTTTCATTCACAGATGTGGGTGACGGGTACCCCAATACATTTTATTGTTGATAGAGGAATCTATAAGAACCTCATCTCAGCAGAGGTCATCAAAGAGTGGGAATTTTTGACAAAACCACACCCGCAACCATACAACATCGGGCGGCTTCTCCCGGGATGAGATCTTTGTGTCAGCCAACAATGTTGATTGTCATACGGTATCCAACCCTTCAAGGATGAGGTATTATGTGATTTTTCCCCACTGGATGTATGTGATGTTCTGTTGGGCCAGCGTTATATGTGGAAGCGCCATGTTATTTTTGAGTCTCAACCCTGTAGTGTCATTGTTACTCTGGGGGGGCATCTCTATAGGATACAAGAGGTAGTTTTGACTATTGTCCCACCTAAACAGTTCCACAAGCTATTATCTCATACTACAAAATTTAGCTTCTTCAAAGTCAGTTCAAAATCTTAACAGAAGAACATCGCAACCACTTAAGCCTCAGTCTAAGCACCTTATGTCCAGCAGAAGCAGGTCAAAAAGATTGAAGCAAAGCGCAAGGATTCCTTCTGTAAAAAGTCATATCAGGTAGCCCCACTAGTTAAAAAGGTCCAACCCTTCTAGCAATAGGTTTGTGACAGTATTCAATAACCTAAGCAGCAAGAATTCTCCAGCAAGGAAAGCAACTCACCAAGGTTTAAGTTCAACAAACGCGTCCCCCTCTCCCCTGGAAACTCAACGCAATGGATATCATTGATTCCCAAGGAAGAAGGATTGATCCAGGTGGATATTGGTGGCCACCCACCTAATCCACTAGCTCGAAAAACAATTTTCCACCTTGGTAGTATTTCGACAGTTTTTCGGGTTCCAAACTTATGGGCTCATTTTGAGGCCGTGAACGACATTTTTTGAGGATTTGGGGCCCAAAAAATACTAAATTAATTGACCTATGCCAATTGAAAATCGTTCTTCCCAATTAGACCTTTCCAATGGTGTATCGATCACCCCAAACAGAAATCGTATGCAAAAGTTACGTCCCCAGGAAGTTGTCGTATCAACTACCCCCATCGGGGCCTGCAAACCTTTTAGATTTTCATCTTCCGGGGTTAGGGTTTTGGATTTTCCTCATCTTAAAAAATCCTTTAGAGCCTCATTGTAAGAATCATATTCTTGCGAATGAGATTAGCTGTCACATCTCTTCTCAGAGATAAGTTGCCACCATTCTAGCAAGTCTTCACTATGTATTTTTGCAGTCTTTGTACATTTCGCTCATTAATAGAAATTGTGTATCACTGTATCTCTGTCTTTATTGTTTCATCTTTGATATATTTATGTTATATTATTGGATATCCGAGATATATTTGTACATTTATTTATTATATATCCGCTCTTATTTTGTGCCGACAATAATCCAAATCAATCAGTTGCAGGGTAAGAAAGAGGAAAAAGAAAAACCAAAATACACAGTGCTTGATGAGATCACTGAAAAAGAAATTCCAAACATAACATAAAATCAAAATGTACAACAACAATAGAAACAGGTACCTCAAAATATTGCAAGTGTTGTTAGAATATCTACCAGGTTAAGTAGACCCCCTGAATGATACTCTCCTTCATTGTATTATTTATTGTTGATTGATTCTGGTGAACCATAATGTTATGAAGAGGAAATACAAGTAGACACTAAAAACAAGTGGGAGCAAGGCATGAAAGAGGAAATGGATTCCTTGGTAAATAACCATACTTGGGACTTGGTTTAGTTTCCTACAAGAAAAAGAGCATTGCAAAATAAATGGGTTTACAAGTTCAAGGAAGAAGAGGAGGAAAAATTTGGTACAAGGCTAGACTTGTTGTAAAGGGGTTTGCACAAAATAAAGGTATATATTTTGATGAAATATTTCTCTCGTTGTTAAGATTACTTCAATTAGGACTATTTTAAGTCTTGTGGCAATAGAATATTTGCATCTTGAACAATTAGATGTAAAAACAAATTTTCTCCATGGGGATTTGGAGGAAGAGATTTATATGAAACAACCACAAGTGTATGAGGTCAAAGAAAAGGAAAATTTAGTATGCAGGTTGTAGAAGAGATTTTATGCCCTAAAGAAAGCTCCAAGGAAGTGGTATTTGAAGTTTGATAGGTTTATGATAGAACAAGGTTATAGTAGATGTCATTATGATCATTGTGTTTATTTTAAAAGGCTAGAAAATGGAAGCTATATTATCTTGCTATTGTATGCAGATGACATGCTTTTTGTAGGGTCTAATATGCACAATATAAATTTGCTCCAGAAGAAGTTATCTAATTCATTTGCGATGAAGGATTTTTGTGTTGCAAAGAAAATCCTTAGCATCAGAATAACAAGATATAGGAAAAATAGCAAATTGACATTATCTCAGGGTGAGTACATAAAGAAGGTGTTGGAGAGGTTTAAAATTCATAATGCAAAACTAGTTAGTAAACCTTTGGCAAACGATTTCAAATTAACTAAGGAAATGTATCCCAAGACACAAGAGGATATAGAATACATGTCCAGGGTCCCTTATTCATCAACAGTTGGCAACTTGATGTATGTGATGGTTTGCACAAGACCAGATATTGCACATGCAGTGGGATTTGTGAGCAAGTATATGAACAATCCAAGAACATTGGGATGCAGTAAAGTGGATTCTCAGGTATTTGAGAGGCACTTCTACTCATGCATTATGTTTTGGAGGTTCAAACATTGTTCTATAGGGATATGTTGATTTAGATATGGTAGGTAATAAATATAACAAGAGGAGCACCATGGGGTATGCTTTTACTATAGGTCGAACAATAGTAAGTTGGATTTCAAAAATGCAAAAGGTTGTTTCACTTTTAACAACGGAAGCAGATTATGTTACTTATATAGAGGCTAGTAAAGATATGATTTGGTTACAGAGGTTTATGGAGGAATTGGGAAAGAAGCAAGAGAATAATAGGTTGTACTGTGACATCAAGAGTTCCATTCATCTTGAAAATAACTCAGCCTTCCATTCAAATACTAAGCATATACATCTTAGGTACCAACAATAGGTTTGTGACAGTCTTCAATAAGCTAAGCAGCACGAATTCTCCAGCAAGGCAAGCAGCTCACACAGGGAGTAACTAGAGAGAAACTGAGTTCCTGCTCAATTTCAATTGGCCTTAAAGCATGAAGGTGAAGATGAGAAATTTTTCAAGTCCAAGGTGGAGTTTATTCCAAAAAGTATAATAGTAGTGGATTTGTTGTGATCAATCTCCAAGTAGGATATTGTTGCTTGTGGAGCTTGATTATCTTCTTGATTCAGAGGCTTGTTTAAGTCATGCTTGGACCCCATTCCCTAGCAGGGGGTGTGTGCGGTATTTCCTCCCCAAAATAGTCACCGAGGGGGTCTAGGGGTGGGGGGGAGATAATGTTTGTAGCCCCCCCTTGGTGGGGGATTTGGAGGCAGTTCCCCCGAAGTGAAATATTGGGAAAAATTGCCTTGTAAAATATTGTAATTTCGTAGTCAATCTAGACTGTTCATTATAAGGGTAGTTTTTTTTTCCCTAGAAGGAAACCCTCTCTTATGAGGGAATTGTATTGCAGCTGTGTATTATTGTGAATATTATCTTCTGAGATAGGAGACTATGAGAGAAATAAGAGGAAGTTACAATGAGCATATTGTAGGTTGTATCCCTTCATTTCACTAGATAATAAAAAGGAAGGACCTGGAAATTTATTTGGTGGTTGTATCCCACACTGGGTGAACTGTTAGGATATTTAGACACTTAGGAGTTAGTTAAGATCTACTTGGTCTAATATGTCGTTAGGTAAAAGTGTGT
>SNQJ01S0290404.1:0-10783 GCA_010110895.2 Picea sitchensis | reverse complement strand
GATCACCTTAGCTCAAAAGGGAGGGGGTTACTTGTTATTGAGAACATATTAGCATACAACATTTGTCCCCATGGTACCCACACTAGACATGATGTGGTGTGGTTTGATATAGTGCTTGATTATACATCCTTCTACTATGTAAATAAATAACCAATGATGATTTCTCCAATGGATGGATGGTTTTTTTATGGAAGAACAAATCAGATTAAAAGTGAGGTTGTAGATGTTAAATAGATTTAGAAATACGATACAGAATTTGGAAGGAGCATGATGAACAAGATGGTAAGAGCTCATGGCATTGCAAGTAGGAGAAAAATTGAGTTTGAAGGAACATCATATATAAACATATTATGTTAATATAATGAGTTTCATTCTTATAAGCGTTCGTTAAGCATAGAGCTAACGTAGTTACAAGGATGAGAAAACGAGTTGCAAGGAACAAATGAGAGTCTTAAGGATTTTCTTTCTTATAAAATCATACATAAACATATGGTTGTAATAAAGTGGGTTGCCTTCTTATAAGTGTTCATTAAGAATAACTTTTCATATAAGGGTGAGTAGAGACAAAGGGTGTGAGTTAATAAGTAGATAATTGTTTTTAGTTTTATTTTCCGATGAGGTATACTTCCATTCTCATCCATCTATTTTTTTGAAATTTTAGTGATTTGGGCCATATTAAAATGGAAAAAACCCTTGAGGACAAAGTCCCATTGTTGAAGTTTCCATCAATGAAGTAGAACTATAACTTGTGGAAAAATTCCTACCTGATTTGTGGGAAAATTATTATTGAAAATAAATTGAGTTTTCAAATTATTAACTCACTAAGACAAATATAGATAGCAAATAGGGAGATCTAAACTCACGGAAATGATCTCTATTACATGAATATCTTAGATAAGAAAATTACACTTCAGTACATGGAAGAGTGGACCTCATTATATAACTTGTAGTACACACAAAATAACCCAACAACAACTAGAGGTTCCATCCTCAACTAACTTGAAGTTTCCATCAATGAAGTAGAACTATAACTTGTGGAAAAATTCCTACCTGATTTGTGGGAAAGTTATTATTGAAAATAAATTGAGTTTTCAAATTATTAACTCACTAAGACAAATATAGATAGCAAATAGGGAGATCTAAACTCACGGAAATGATCTCTATTACATGAATATCTTAGATAAGAAAATTACACTTCAGTACATGGAAGAGTGGACCTCATTATATAACTTGTAGTACACACAAAATAACCCAACAAAAACTAGAGGTTCCATCCTCAACTAACAAAACTTTATATTTTAGGTTTAAATACATTTTGAAATGACTGATATGAATTAGTTATTTTAAAATTAAAATGGAAACAATGAAATATTGCTCTTTATTATTTTCATCATCTACCTAGTATGAAAATCTCAATGGTTATTCACTCGATGGTACATGTAAGGCATATAAATAAAATCTTTGGAGGAATGATAAGAATTAAAATATTCAAAAAAATACATAGAAATAAAATCTTCATATGCAGGTAGAGAAAATAGGGGCAAGGTAGGATCCATGCATGCATCATTAGAATTACTCAATTTCTTGGATGAATGAATAATTGTTGTTTTTCTCATGGCTTAGACCCTAATTTATTTTTCAATTAATTTATTCCTTCCTTTCATGAAGGACATGGAAGGAAGAAGAAAATATTATTCATGCATTTGAAATAATATTCATATTTCCAATGAGGGTAGTCTTTTCAGTGAGTTAAAGTATAGCTATTTTGTTCATTTTTTCAAAATACAGATTTGGTTTCTTTAAATTGTCTCAAAACCTAGGGCAAAGTTAAGCACAGCAGTGCCCCAACATAGAAGAGGAATCCTAATTTTTTGCATAGTTCCTATCAATTTTGGGTCAAATTTTCACTGGAAAAAAATAGATGATATGAGTGCCCCTTATCCCACTCTAACCATTTCAAGTCCAAAGCTCAAAAAATATGGAAAAAACTAGACAGGTAGAGTCATAGAACATGAATTTGTAAGAAACTAAAAAATATCTCAAAATGATTTGTCTTTATTGGTATTGATGTCATTTGACTCCAAACATCTTCTTTCAAACCAACAATGTTTTGTGTAGATTTTCAAAACCAATGCATGTTTAACTAAATTGAAAATTGCATTTTGAAAAACATATAATTTATTGGGAATCAGTTAGGACTTTGCATTGTGTTCATTAATTTTATTTTAATTTGTTGAGTCATAACATCATTAGAAGGACAACTCACATGTGTATGCGTATGTCAAGGGAAAAAAAACCATGTATATATAAAAAAAAAAAAAAAAAAAAAACAATTTTATTTTCTAGGGTACAAACTAGCTCAGGATTTAGAGCATGGAATAGAATTTTGTGAGTAAAACTTCTCATTGTGATCAATCTCAAAGCCTTTTGAACCCTCATTTTAAAAATGTATTGTTAATGCCGAGTCCGTAATGCCCAAACAATTATTAATAGGCCAGTGTGCCCAAGAAATGGAAAATTTAACATTAAAAGTCGGAACTTAATTTTAAGGATACATGTAAAATCACAATCTAGAGTGGTAATAATTCTTTTCACAATTTCAATGTATGGACTCCAATTCTAGAGAAAACATACACATTATTATAGCACGCCTCCTGTGGGATTTCCTTTATAATTCTCTCAATTTCCTTATTATTCTTTATTTCCAGTTGGATCACATTTAATTGTCACAGGAACATTTAATACTAGCTCCATATTCCTCCTAAATTATATGTAGGCACCTCAATCCCACCGTCAAGTCCAAGAGTGTCGTTCCTTGCTCTGATCATTTCCCAATGGCTCAATATTGAAGCAATTTTTCACACGAGCCTCGGTCGATTTCAAATTAATTTGTCCCAATCTCCAAATCGGATTCCACATCCAATCGCTCACTATCGACATTCTATGTTGTGTCATATTCATCATAATTTCCCATGTAAATATTCTAAGCTTTACACGCTTATTCCACTAACACCCAACATTATTATTCCTCTTTCACTGCAACAACTTTATATATGTTTATGTCCTCCTATATTTGGTCTTCCAACACAACAACCATTGTTTAGAATTTTAAAATTTACCTTCTAAATGGCACCATAACGATTGTATGAGTTTGGAGATGGAAATTACTTGATGATGCATCATGATACAAATATCTACCTAAAATATCGTGTCTAGATGTGCCCATATTTCTACTTCCATCGTGACAAAATATGGGTTCAAAACGGATTCTATTTAATAATCAACACAAAATCTACCAATATTTGATGTAGTCAATTTATAAGAGATATTCGTTATCGTAAGTTTCCAAATGTAGCACTTTACAACTCACAAGCTCCTCTCAAATTCATTCATCTAAACCATAACATCACTTCAGACTTACAATTTTAAATACACCTCCACTCAAATCAAACTCAAGAATTTATACTCAATTCTCGAGTGTTTCCATAACTTGCTTCACTTTCCATTTCTCAAAATCCAAATTAGACTTCACCTATCATTCTTATGTATATAGATCAAGCTTTTGTGTTGTGTCATATTCATACTAAATTAATGGTCAACACTTCAATCTCGCCTATCAAGTTTGACATGGATTTTCTAAATTCTCTCGCTATTCCCAGATCCAATGCATTTCAATTCACGCTTTTACCAACACTTCTTTTTTGCTATACTATTTGGAAGTCTTAACATATTGGCTAAACTTATCCTCTTATGTTACAAAATGTCAACGAGAGTGGTAATAATTTTTCACAATTTCTATGTATGGACTCCACCTAGAGAAAACACAATATTTATTATAACACGTCTCGGGGATTTCATAATTTCCTTCAATTTCCTTATTCTCTATTTACAACTAAATATTCCATAACGAACAGTTATGGAATATTTAGTTCTAGTATCATATTCCTCCTAAATTAAATGTAGGCACATCAATCCCACCATCAAGTCCAAGAGTGTCGCTCCTTCCTCTGATCATTTCCCAAATTGCTTCAATATTGAAGCAATTTACCATTATTGAGCATTTGTTGATTTCAACTTTAAGCTTCCCCATTATCCATGGCTTCTCCATATGAGATACCAAACACCCAATTATCGGGTCACCGCTTCCTTTTTATGTTTCTTCCTAACTCTAGTTTTGCAACCACTTAAGGTTGAAGGATCCTCGTACCATTCCTCTAGATTTCCTTCCTATGTGCTCTCCCAGTTTCATGACTCAATAAATTATCCTTCATCCTCTGCATTTCATAACATTTTCAAATTCCTCATTCTCGGTTTCATCATTATATTAGACATTCGATTCTTCACTACAAATTACTTTTGTGTTGTGTCAAATTACTACCAAATTTATAGTAGGCACCCCAATCTCACCCACCAAGTTTAACCATATTCTTCCAACCTCTCATTATTCCACAATTCACATATTCCAGATCAGAAATTTTACTTTTTCTTCTCCACTTGGTTTTCTCAACAACAAGGTTGTTGATCTCCAATCCTTCTTATACATTTCTTGCATCAGAAATTTTTGTATCGAAAATTCTCCCATTTACTTTATCATTTGGATTTGTTGAAACTATTGTATTAATGTTCTAGTACCTTTTGGAATGCATTATTTTCTCACTGTACTATTTAGATGCCCCAAAATACTGCATAACCTTTTTCTCCTTTGACACACACAAATGTAAACAAGAATGACCTCCAGTCACTTTTCACAATTTGAAATGCAAAAGTACATATCTAATTTTCAATTTCGATCTTTTCTTATCATAATCCTTCTCAACCTTTTGGCCTTCATGTGCTCAACATAAATGTCTCTATAGCATCAATGTTCTCAATTAATTTTCCATTATTGAGGCTTTATCAGCAATTTATGTTTCCTACCATTCATAGATTTTCAATATAGGATACATAACCAAATAATTACTCTTTTGTTTTTGAGAGATGCTTCTCTATACTTGATTGTTTCCCACCTGTTAGACCTCCCTAATGTGTATTCATGCTTTCTTTGAATTTCATTTTGTCCCATTAAAATTTAACAATTTTCTATTTTGCATCAACCTTTTCATTATTCCTTGTTTTTGTTATTATTTTTTATCAAGTGCCTAACTCCATTTCTATATATTCCAAATCCGGTCGATTTTCTTGATCATCAGATCCCCTGTAGCTATTATATCCTTCTTTGCTAGTTTCACTTCCTTGATACACAAACACTTATGCATATTTCACTGAATAAACTTTATATGTTTGTCTTCTTATATATGGATTTCCGCCATTAAATTTCATCAAATTAATTTTTCCCAATTTCTAAATCAAATTCCACATTTAATTGTTTACTATCGATTATTCTATGTTTTGTCATATCCATCATACTCTCTTTGATACAAAATTTCCCTTTTCTCTTCTCGACAATAACTCCTATTTATTCCAATACCTGGCCGATTGGATCATATGTTCCCCCAGAATATTTTATCCTTCTTTGCTACCTTTATTCATTTGGTAAACAAACCTTTTATGCATATTTCCGCTAAACAACTTTATATGTTTGTGTCTTCCTATACATGGATTTCATTTTCTTCACAGCTAGCTACCTATATATTCTAATACCCAATCGAATCCGTCGATCATCGGTTCCCCTATAACTACTCTGTCCTCTTTCACCATCACTTTAATACACAAATTTTTTATCCATATTTCACTTAATCAACTTTATATGTTTATGTTCCTCTTATATATGGATTCCTCCAATAAATTCCTACAACTTAATTTGTCCCAATTTCCAAATAGGATTCCAGATTCAATTGTTCGTTATCGATTATTCTATGGTGTGTTATATTCATCATAATTTCCATGTAAATATTATAATCTTCTTTGCTACATTTAATCCACTAATACCCAATGTAATTATGCATCTTTCAAATTAATGCTTCATATAGCATAAACATTCAAACCACTTTGTAGAATTATGCTCATTCAAATGAGTTATACTTATCTCCCTTCTCAAATGTCAATATATAGTTCTTTTCTGTGTTCTCCCAGCCCAATTCATTTTTGAATTCCATTTTGCAAAGCCTTTCACCACCCAAATAAGTATGACGATAAATGTTCATGTGGCATAAGCATCACGCACTTCTTTGTATATCTGGGATACCTAAAGGGTTGTGCTTCATTTCCATTCTTCATTTATTTTATTTTTACACAACCAAATTGTAGGTGACTGCTAGTTTCTCTATAGTACAAGGGACTCTTTTTATCTTAATCATCAATGAACACCATGTATATAGAGCTTTACCCACACCAGGTCTTAATGTGTCCACTTAAAACAATGAATAAATTCCATCTAGCACATGGCACACCAACCCTTTCCTCTAAATGATATGATCAAACATGCTCACTTACAGCCTCCTCGAATAACTTCTATCACTGTGGAAATCCTAATTCCTTCCTCTCTTGTTCACTTTTCTATAATGCAAGCTTCACATATTTCACTTAATGTATGCATCTCAACGACTTCATTTCTTTAAATATGCATAAAATTTTAAAGAATTAGTATCCCCTATTTGAAAATTGTAAGATGCTAGTGATATGATGGTCTAACACAATTAAATTCAAGAGGGAATTGTTAGTTGTACAATTTTAGTATGGGTCTTACCATCAAGATATCTCTCACAAATGGAATACGTTGAATATTTGTAAATTTTGAGTTCATCATTATGTCGAGTAAAATTGACTTCATATTTGCTATAACAAATGTTAAAACGCCAATATAGTTCGAAGGCAAAATGTACAAAAAAGAAATTGTTAACAAATATCAACTCAACTACGAATCTCACATAATAATCAATAAATATTTTACTAATATCTGCCTTTATTCCATTTATGAGACATATTCATAATGGTAAGGCCCCTATCAAAAGGTACAAATCATAAGCCCCTCTCGAACTTATTCCTGTTAAACAATCACATTGTTTTTTATTTACATTGTTCAATGCACTTCAACCTTCAACACAAACTCAACAATTTACAATTGTGCCTTGGGTGCTTACGCCAATTCCCTTGGGAAATTAATTCTTCCTAATTTCTAAATCGAATTCCACATTTAATCCTTCACTATTGATTATTGTGTGTACAGCTACATTCATCAGAATTTCCATTTAAGATTCTAAGCTTATTTGGCATATTTATTCCAATAATCCCCATCCTTATTATGCATCTTTCACTTAATCGACTTTATATGTTTGCGTCCTCCTGTATTCGGTCTTCCACCAACACAATACCCACATGTTAGAATTTTCAAAATTATCATTCTAAATGGAAATGTATCAATTGCACATGAGTTTCTTGATAGAAAGTGTTGGATCATGCAATTGATACGTTTCCATATTTACCATCCCATAAAAATATGGATTCAATTTTGATCCTATATAACAATCAAGACAAAATTCTGTACTGGGTTCGGATGTAGTCAATTTATAAGAGTATCACAATTGTAAGTTCCCCAACCAACGTTGTACAACTCACAAGCCACTCTCGAATTCATCATCTTAAACTATAAAGTGATCACTTCTAACTTTACAATTTTCATTATATCTCCACTCAAACAAAACTCGTGAATTTATACTCATGTCTCGAGTGGGCTTCTATAAGTTGCTCCACTTTCCTTTTCACAACTTCCAAATTATACTCCACATATTGTTGTTCACTATAATCCTTTTGTGTTGTGTCATATTCATCCTGAATTGATGGTCACCACTTCAAAATCACCCATCAAGTTTGACATTACTTTTCACTTCTCTCATCATTATGTAATTCAATGCATACTAAATTGACAATTTTACCAATGCTTCTTCACAAGGCTTCATCAACACCAAGGTTGTCAATCTGCATTGTTACTTAAACGGTTTTTTTGCATCTACAATATCCCTCTCCACACTCGACCCGTTTACTATCTCGTTTGAGTTTCTCGACATTAGTGTCGCAAGGTTCTATTACTAATTTGAATTCATTATTTCTCTACTATTTCTAGAAACTTTAATGATAGGTGCCTAAACGTATTCCTCCCTTACTTTATCCAAAAATGTCACCAAGAGTGACACTTAATCATTTTTAACAATTTCAATGTATCTCCTACTTCAGAAAACTCGATATTTATAGGTGTTCCTAGGTTTCTTTCATAACTACCTTCAATTTTTCTATTCTCACTCTGACTGCTGACATTTACATTGAATCTGCTCAGAGGGCACCCTAATTCCCACCCTCATTGCTTGGGTCTTATTCTTCCACACTCATCCTCCTGCACTTCTTTCTCACAAATCTGGAATGCAACAAGGACATATCTAAATTTTCAATATCAATCTTGCTTATCATAATCGCTCTCAATCTTTTCGTCTCTTCAAGCTTCAACAACAATGTCATCGAGAATGAATGCTCCTCAACCAATTTTTACCATTATTTAGCTCTATCATAGACTTTATTAGCTTTCCACATCTATCTCTTTTCAATATACGATACTAAAACCCGATGATTACTCACTGCTTTTTCTTGCCAATGCTTCTCTATACTAGAAAGTTTTTCCAACTGCTTTTATCTTTATGTGCATTCATGCTTTTCTCGAATTTCGATTTTTTTCATTCTACAAACATTTTCTCATTTCACGTGCATCGACCTTTCATTGTTGAATTTTCCTTGTTGCACATTCCTTCTTGATGGCTAACTGCCTATAAATACCAATACCTAGTCGGTTCTCTTATCATCGGCCTCTCAGAATATTCTTCTATCCTTCTTTTTGCTACCTTTCATTTCTTTGATACACAAACTTTTATGCATATTTCACTTAATCAAATTATGTTTACGTCTTCCTATATATGCATTTTCTCCAAATTAATTCTTCCAAATTTTTGAATCGGATTCCATGTTGAATCATCTTTACTATTAATTATTCTATGTCAGACATCCATCATAAATATTATTTTGATACATAAACTTCTCCTTTTCGACGCCTATATTTTCTCCTATGTATTCCAATGTCTTATCGCATTTCCTTTTGATCAACTGGCTCTCGTGAATCATAACAACATCCTTCCTTTTGCTACTTTCATTTCTTTTGATACACAAACTTTTTTATGCATATTTCACTTCATAAGATTTGTATGTTTACATCTTCCTATACATGGATTTCATTTTCTTGATAACTAACAGCCTATTTATTCAAATACCCATTCGATTTCCTTGATCATCAGTTCTCCCATAACTATTACATCATTCTTTCTACCTTCATTTATTTGATACAAAAACAATTTATGCAATATTTCACTTAATCAACTTTGAGTATGTTTACACCTTCCTACATATGGATGTGTCCTCCAACAAATTCCTTCTCAAATTAAGTCTTCCCGATTTCCGAATCGGATTCCACATCCAATCGCTCACTATCGACATTCTATGTTGTGTCATATTCATCATAATTTTCAAATATTCTAAGCTTTTACACGTTTATTCCACTAACACCAACATTATTATGCCTCTTTCACTTAATCAACTTTGTATATGTTTATGTCCTCCTATATTTGGTCTCTTCTTCCAACACAACAAACCATTGTTTAGAATTTTAAATATTTACCTTCTAAATGGCACCATATCGATTTTATGAGTTTGGAGATTGAAATTACTTGATCATGCATCATGTGATACAAATATTCACCCTAAAAAAATTGTGTCTTGAGGTGCCCATATTTACCATCGCATAAAATATGGGTTCAAATCGAATTCTATTTAATAATCAACACAAAATTTACCAATATTTGATGTAGTCAATGTATAAGAGATATTCGTTATTGTAAGTTTCCCAGCGAGCACTATACAACTCACAAGCCCCTCTCAAATTCATTCATCTTAAACCATAACATCACTTCTGATTTACAATTTTAAATACACCTCCACTCAAAGAAAACTCAAGAATTTATACTCGTGGCTCGAGTGCTTCCATCACTTGCTTCACTTTCCATTTCTCAAAATCCAAATTAGACCCCACCTATCATTGTTATATATAGATTGTTTTTGTGTTGTGTCATATTCATACTAAATTAATGGTCAACACTTCAATCTCGCCCATCAAGTTTGACATGGATTTTCACTCCTCTCGTCACTTTGTATCCAATGCATTCTCAATTTACAGTTTTACCAACACTTCTCTTTTCTCGCTATACTATTTGGAAACTTTAACATAGTGCCGAAACTTATCCTCTTATGATACAAAAATGACAACGAGAGTGGTAATAATTTTTCACAATTTCAATGTATGGACTCCACCTAGAGAAAACACAATATTTATTATAGCACGTCTCGGGGGATTTCATAATTCCCTTCAATTTCCTTATTCTCTATTTCCAAGTTGGATTCAATATCTAATTGTTCGTTATGCAATATTTAGTTCAAGTATCATATTCCTCCTAAATTAAATGTAGGCGCCTATATCCCACCATCAAGTCCAAGAGTGTCGTTCCTTCCTCTGAACATTTCCCAATGGCTTCAATATTGAAGCAATTATTCATTACTGAGCCTTTGTCGATTTCAGCTTTAAGCTTCCCCACTATCCGTGGCTTCTTCAGATGCGATACCCAACACCCAATTATTGGTCACTTGTTTCTTTTTTATGTTTCTCTGAACTCTAGTTTTGCAAACTACTTAAGGTTGAAGGATCCTCGTACTATTCCTCTAGATTTCCTTCCTATGTGCTCTCCTAGTTTCATGA
>SNQJ01S0290403.1:0-10783 GCA_010110895.2 Picea sitchensis | reverse complement strand
AAAACACCGTTACTTGTAAATGGTCATCGGCTCCGTCTGTACCACCGCCCTATTTCCAAAGAAGATTTTAAGGCCGCATGCATGGAAGACTCCCATTACCTCTTCTTAGAGGAGGCCTCTACCCCTCATTGCAATTAATTCTTTTAAGTTAATTTCTTTAGTAGTAGATTAGATTTTATTTACTAATATTCCCTGTCAGGAAATACCATGTTACAATCGATTTTTGCAGATTCCCGATCGAAGCACAGGCCACTAGGAAAGGATGATCCTACTTCACAAAGAGACAAGCTTTCCCGACGCTGAAACACCATTGTTCAGCACTTTTGACTTTCCTCTGTTGTTGAAACACCATTGTCAGCAACTCGTTTCTTTTTCCTCGTTACTGAAACACCACTATCAACAACCCCACACCTTTTCCCCCCATCACTGTTCAACAACCTTTTTCCCCACTGCTGAAACACCATTGTTCAACACTTTTTGACTTTCCTCTCTTGCTAAAACACCATTGTCAGCAACTCGTTGCTTTTTCCTCGTTACTGAAACACCACCATCAGCAAACCCACACCTTTTTCCCCCATCATTGTTCAGCAACCTTTTTCCCCACTGCTGAAACACCATTGTTCAACACCTTTTGACTTTCCTCTATTGTTGCAACATCACTGTCAACAATCTGTTCCGCAGTCTCCCTATTGCCAAAACACTACAATCCGGCAATTCTTCACATTTCCTCATAAGACGAAACAACATTGTCCAGCAATTGTTTCACCTTTTATTTTCTGTTGCTGAAACACCACTGTCAGCAACTTTTCACCACTTTTCCCATGGCTGAAACACCATTCACAACAACTTTTCTCCTTCTCCCTATTGCCAAAACACTACAGTCGAGAAATTCTTCACTTTCTTCATCGACGAAACAACACCATCCAACAATTCTTTCGCCCCATTTCTCCTATTGTTGAAACACCATTGTTCAACAGTTCTTCACATTTTCTCATCAACGAAACAACACCGTCCAGCAATTGCTTCGCCCCGTTCTTTTATGTTGCTGAAACACCAACTTTTCAACATTATCTGTCCGCAAGATTTTATGCTCTCATACTATAGTTCGTCCTTCCAGTCAACAAATCCTTGATACAATTCATCTAACAAATCAAAAGTCTCTGCCACAACCACTGCAGAACTATCAGGCATTATATTTTGTTTGCAGCACGAATCAGAAGGTAAGGCGAGGTATGTAAATTTTATGTAAAACAGTTAAGCTATAGTTAATGAGAAGATTCTAAATCATTATGACCACTCGAGTGAAATCATTATTAGTCGCACTTGATGGGAGGGGAGGACATATCAAACCTTTTATACCATCATTTCACACGAATCCACTACCGCCATTCCTATTTTACCATCCTTTCGCGTGCTTTACCACCATTTGCATACCTTCACTCGGAAAACTCACTCTGCGCAGAAGATGTTACTCAAACTCTTTGACGGCATATTTTACTGAGCTGGTAGCTATGGGAGGCTCTATTCTACAGTATAAACCTGCCACAACAGCCCTGTTAGAACTGTATCCAAAAGCTTATCAAAATTTTCAGCGGGCAGGATGGCTCAGTTATTTTCAGAGACTCCAGGGGTATGATGAACAACAGGTTCTACAATTCGCTCAAAACCTTTAGGAAGACCATTCCATTGTTCAAGGGGTCCGAGTTTTAGTAACAGAAGAGGATATAGCACACGTTTCGGGTTTCCCCACCAATGGCATTCGCATGTTCAGCCGTAAACATATCATTCGAAATGCCCAGCAGAACTTCTTCCTGCCAGAAGAACAAATTGAACCCAAAGGTTGGGGTATTCGAATCAGCTCCTTGCCACCTCCATGGCCAGAAGTTGCAAAAATTTTCAAACACTACCTCACCTGTGAAGGCCGATACCAGGTAGTCTACCAACACGATTTTGTCTTGTTGTCTCATTTACGGCATAATAGACGGGTGAATATTTCTTATTATTTGCTTGGTTGTCTTAAAAATATGGCGCACTACTGCAGAAAGGCTAAATATCCCACCCTTTCACTCACCCATCACCGTCACGTCCAACTTCTTATCCAAAGGGGTTTTGCCCAACAAAACCCTCCACTAAACAACCCACCCATAAACCCCCAAAGAGCTGCTGAAATTCCCGAAAACCTCCACGAGCAACAATCGCAAAACCCCTCAGACTCTCCAGAAGTACCTAACAGTCTGCCTACAGAACCCATCAGTCCAATTAACTCCCCTATCATACCAATCCCACCTCACACCTTACCAGAATCATCCACTCCCGCCCTTCATATCCTTAGTGATGATTCTGATCCAAATAATTCCCCCTGCCCCATCATTGAGGAAAAACCCCCACGTAAACGAAAGAAAATTCCCTTCTTCCTGCCCTTCTTACAAAGAAAACGAACAAGGACCTCAACAAGGCCAGCCATTATTGCCACTACCCTAGACCCCCAACCCATCCGACTAATACCCCGTACACCTCTAACCTCTCAAATGTTGAAATCTTTGCCTATTCCACCCACAAGCATTGAAACACAAGAACCAGATGCCTAGGGTGTTGCGACATCGTCTGTTTCAAATTCAGTAGCTGAAACACAAGAACCATCTACCCATTCTGTAGCTGAAACACAAGAACTAGCTACCCATTCTGTAGCTGAAACACAAGAACCAGCTACCCATTCCGTAGTTGAAACACAAGAACCAGTTACTCATTCAGTGGCTGAAACATAAGAACTAGCCATAGCTGCCACACAAGAACCAGCTACAGCTGAAACACAAGAACCAGCTGCTGATATTGACACTGAGATACAAGAATTAGAGGTCCAGGGTGCTGCAACATTACACTCCTTACATCAAGAAGATGAAACACAAGAAGCAGTTGCCTATGTAGCTGCTCCACAAGAACCAGCTAGTACAGTTGTGACTGCTAGACAAGAACCAGTCACCCCTCAACCAGAAACAACAATGGCCTCTGTCTTAGAAGAAAATGAGTTTCTAAAGTCTGAACTGGAAGCATACAAGCAAGAACTAGCTATGACAAAGGAAGCATATGAAAAAGAACTTAATTTGCACACCCTAGCTCGTATAGCAACCATGTCAGAGGGGACTACAATAGAGAGCCTGTGTAAAGAATATACGTGTTGTCAATGTGGGGATATATACTATCAAGCAGGATACAAGGTAACTCAAGTCCCAATGCCAGGAGCTCCCCCTACTCCAACTTTTGTAGTCAAAGAAGAAGAGCCTGCTGAAACACAAGAACCAGCAGGACCTCCCAAGATTAAGACTAGGCCCTGCATTGCAACAAATGAAACCCCTGTTTTTGTTAACAAAGTTGTACAGACAGTACCTATTGAGGAATTTACACCTCCGAGAAATATCAATATCCACACTTTTGTTGAACAATCTACTCAAACCGTACCTCACCCCACTACTTGCAACGCTGAAACACAGACTCAGCTATGGGATGAGCAGGCATAAATACATAAATGGAAGAAAGAGTATGCTGCTACACAGGCCAAAAACTTGCAAGAGCACAGACAAATATGGATAAATCACACTTACTCAAATTGGGAAGCTTTAGAACAGACACGCTAGGAAGCTCGAGCCCTTAAGAAATAGAACAAAGATTTGAAAGGCAGATTGGCCCTGGTATTTGACTTGGCACAAAAGCTATTGGCTACAAGGAAACCATCTTGTAATTACTCCTTGTTCCTTATGGAACGGCTTACATGGTTTCAGATCAAATCAATCACAGAGGGAAGACCCCATGCAGTACTACACCCAGCAGATTTTGTCAAAACTTTTGCAGAAGCCTCTATTAGGGATCAGCACCTCCTCTGTGAGGCATACTTTCATAACGAGGCAATCCCCGAGAACATGCAGTTGAACCTTAACCCTCTTGTTGGGGACATCCAGATTCGGGCGTTCACCTCTTTTCTCCACAATCAGATTTTGTGGCAGGATGACTTCTTGGCTACCAAGCACAATGAAGATAAATGCATTCTCTGGATAAGACCAGAGCCACAGAATGCAGCCACCTTTGTCACAGAATATTATCAGTTCTTAAAGAAACTAGGGATGACTGAACATGTTCAACAACTACAATCAACAGTGCTTCAAGATTGTCATCACTTCATCAGATCCATAGAGATTGCTTCCCTCCAGGAAAATAATTTGTGTTGGCAGCAATCAACTGAGAAAAGACAGGAGCACAATCCTTTTAGCCCTAATAATATTGAGGTAGCAATCTCCAGGGTACCTAACTACATCCAGTCTGTTCAGCAATGTGCTGAAAGCTGGATAGGGTACCGGTTTTATTTTCCTATCCTCTGATTGCAAATAGAAAGCTATCAAATCCATTATAAGTTGCCTAAGAAGACAGAAATAGCAGCTTGGCAAAGGTTACAACGGGTCCAAGGGTTCAGAGCGCCAACGGACAGTACCTCCCACAACTACTGCTTGAGTAAATTGCACGCTCAGAGTCGGTATTCCGACTCTGATTCAGAGTGAAGTTGCCTGAGGACATGCAACACTTTAAGTTCGGGGGGATGTTAGGACCACACAATGTACCTTTTTTCCCATACTTTTTGCCACTATTACACTCTTGATCACTCACATTTAAACTCATCTTATCACTTTATCCTATCTTTCCAAAGGTATATAGCGTCTCTTCTCTTTACTATATGTTTAATTTGTTTTGCATATAATTTCACATTACTCTCGTACTTAACCATTGATTAGAAATGTATAAGTGTTGAAACAGTTCAAACTACAGATTAGCATTTGAGGCTTGTTGCTGAAACAAAAATTCATAGAAGCTATTACACAATCCATGGTCGACGATGCTCAAACACAGAAGTTGTTACACAGTCCATGGTCGACGATGCTAAAACACAGAAGCTGCTACACAGTCCATGGTCGACGATGTTGAGGAGGCTGTTACACATGGTCGACGATCGACGATGCTGAAACACAGAAGTTGTTACACAGTCCATGGTCGACGATGCTGAAACACAAAGGAAGTTGTTACACAGTATATGGTCAACGATGTTGAAACACAAAGGAATACGTTACACAGTCTGTAGTCAACAACAACTCACACAGATTGACTACAAAAACCACATCGTGAGCCAATCATCAACCATCGCTACTATCTGAGAAGTGTTGAAACATTCAGAGCGCAAATCCTGTGGCTGAAATAGCCCACGATTTGCGATGCTGAAACATCATGCAACAACAACAACAAGAACTATTACTCCAGCCATAACAGAAACACCTCATTCAACACTTGTAATATAATTTTGTTGCGGGAGACTAGGACATCCTATTCTGGTTTAGAAAGTCGATCTGACTGAGAATAGGACTCAAATATACAGCTGTAATTTTTTATCAATTGTATCGAAGGGATTCCCTCTTTATAAGAGGAAATCATCATTTGAAGGGATGACCAGGTTTTGTACTAAGAAAGTTTCACAGAGAAGGACGTACTTCATTTTTAGATTGTAATTTGATACATTGATAGATGAATAAAAGACTGTTTTGAGCATCCTTCTCTAGTCTCTTCGTCTTAGGGGAATCTTGTGAGAAGGGCGAGCCCACCTTCTTCACAAGATTCACCCATTAGTTTTATAGTGTGTTAGTGTGGTTTTTGTTTATGCCTTGATTAATTTTTGTTTTGCTGAAACACTACTTTAATGAATTCTGCTTTGCTGAAACACTACTGAACGTTACATTGTTTTCATGTGGTTTATGTTTGGATAATTGTTAATTATTTTAGTTGGCGATCCTGTGTGATGAATTTGAAGAAGTGTGTTAATCAGAGACAGGTGCTAATGGTTCCTAATTAAGGTAAGGAATTAGGAGTCCTATTCTCTGTTAGAAGTAGTCAGCTTTCAATTATTTTCCTGAGTGTGATAATCAGAGACTAGTGTTGAAGGTTCCTGCTTAAGGGAAGGAATTAGGAGTCCTGTTCTCTGTTAGAAGTAATCATCTTTCAATTATTTTCCTGACTGTGTTAATCAGAGACTGGTACTGAAGGTTCCTACTTAAGGGAAGGAATTAGGAGTCCTGTTCTCTATTAGAAGTAGTCAGCTTTCAATTATTTTCCTGAGTGTATTAATCAGAGATTGGTACTGAAGGTTCCTTCTTAAGGGAAGAAATTAGGAGTCTTGTTCTCTGTTAGAAATAGTCAGCTTTCAATTATTTTCCTGAGTGTGCTAATCAGAGACTGGTGCTGAAGGTTCCTGCTTAAGGGAAGGAATTAGGAGTCTTGTTCTCTGTTAGAAGTAGTCAGCTTTCAATTATTTTCATGAGTGTGCTAATCAGAGACTGGTACTGAAGGTTCCTGCTTAAAGGAAGGAATTAGGGTCATGTTCTTTGTTAGAATAGTTAGCCTTCAATACATTAATGAGTTCATGAAAGTGTGTTAATCATAAACAAAGTACTGAAGTTCCTGCCTGGGAATAGGGTCTTGTTCTCTGATTCCAGAATAGTTGTTCTTTCCTGTTGCAGTTGTTATTTTAATGTAATCCGGGATTCTTTAGATTAATCATCTTTTTAAGCTCTGCAATAAGTAGGTTTCTTTTCTGTGATTCAAGCTAGAACTTCAGTTCATTCAAGGAAATTGTGATTAATATAGTTTCCTTTACTACAACTCTAGGTTGCTTTTGGAATTGAGCTTATATAGTGCGTGGTTACCTTTGAAATAACAGACTTCCCTGGGTTGAAAATTTATGTAGCACTTGTTTGTTTAAATTAATTGAGAAATTATAGTGACCAACAATTATATTAGTAATGTTATTTTATTTATGTCGGCTTTAGGCCATTAGTTGTAATTATACCTCCTAGTCTCCTATATATACCAAGGAGACATTTTCATTTTGAATCATCTTGTACTTGAACATGTAAGTGGGGTAAAAGGAGGTTTTCCCCTCGAAGAGGATTATTATCTAAAATTATCTCTTTTTCAAGGCGTTGAGTACTTTTTCTATGGTTTTTCTATGCTATATTGATATTTGGTTCTTAACATAATCATGTAGTGTTTTTTCATGTTAAGGAAATGGATCAAGAACCATGTGAATGTTGTTGTGACCACTCTTGTAGTAGATGAGAGTTCCTAAAGTCATAGCTAAGAGATTCCTGGAAAACCTAGTGCATTGGAAGCCCTGATAAATGAATGGTACATCCTGAGAGACTGTGAGCAATGAAGGAGTTACATTCCTTGGGTTGTGCAGGTTGTGGGGAAGACAGAGTTGGTGGATTGAAATTGTTGTAGGAGTAGAGCCTAATTTTGGGGATACTATGTGTGAAGACTAGATAGACAGAGGATCATATCTCCTTGTGGATTCATAACCTCAACTCGAGGGTGGCTTGTTATTGATATTTGGAACAAAAACACCTATGGTTGGGAGTTTCATTCTTCATATGAATCCAAATGGTTATATTTATAAACAAATAAGTGTTGTATTGTTTTTATTATGATTATTTCATTATGTAAATGAATATTTGAATTATGTTTGTTTGTTGTATGCTTACTAGATGCATTCACGTTTTTATATGTGTTAGATACATTTGTAAATCAACATGTTTTTTGTTGGAATTTTTATGGGCCTACTACCTCTTGGTTTTATTTTATATGTAAGGGGAATTTTTAAATTTGTATTTAGCAGGTTAAGTCATTTTTGGCAGTGATGAGACTCAACTTAGAGGCTAGGTACATTATAGATTATAATGTGATTCTTGAATCGTCATGCATGCTGAGAATAGTTTCCATGCACAGTACAAAGCCGAGTGCGTGTGCGCTGTGAATATTTGTTGTGTGAAGTATAAAGGATATTGTGTGCCCAGTTTTTCTCATAATGTTCTTAAGTTAACTCGGGGATGTTACATAATGGTATCAAAGATTTTGGTTTAACACCAGACTTTTATGGCCAAAGATGAACATAAAGTTGGTAAATTATTCATCTCAGCATTTGAGTTGTGTTGAATTTGTGGAAAACGACGAAATCTAACTGAAATTCCCAAATTTCTAAGAAAATTCAAGTCAAAATTACACTCAGAATGGTTGTAATGGAGGGCTCATTTCGACTTCCAACCAACTGATTTTTTCTTAGACAGGAAAGTTGGGAATTTCCATGATGGTCATGATGGTTGTATGTCAGAACTATGGAAAAATTATCTAAGTAAAGAAAGGATTTACATGCACTAAGAAGTGGTAATACGCAAAAAATAATGGTGCAAGGGTGTATGCACTAAAATTTGGCATTGTGTGGTGTAGATCTAGTGGTGCACCCATAGTGTTGGTGCGTAGTGAATGCACATTGAATATGTTTGTTGTGCATAGTATAATTTTTTGTGCGCACTTAGTGTTGGTGTGCAGTGCATGCGCATTGAATATTTGTGTTACATGGAGTAGAATTGTTGGTGTGCATGTAGTGTTGGTGCATAGTGCGTGCATGTTGAATATTTTCACTGTGCAGAGTGGAATTATGGTGCGTGCATAGTATTGGTTCGCGACACAAAATGTTTTTCCCACTGAATATTGGTGCACGACAGAAATTTTGTGCACATTGGATATCAGTGCACAATGCAGAAGTTGCACACACAGAATATGGTGCATGACATAAAATTTTGCGTGAACTGGACATTGTTGTGCGACATAAAAGTTGTGCACACTGGATATTGGTGTTGGGTGGTATGAAACATTATGTGCACTAAATATTGGTGTGTGGCATAAAATATGTGTGCACTGGAGATTGGTGTTGCAGGGTATGAAAATTTTCACACACTCAGAGATACATTTGTATGGAAGAATGTTTTTCCATGGTATCATGATCACCTATGTTTTTGTAAGAATTCCCAAATCAAACATAAGGTATTTATGAAATTGCACACTTCTCCTATAGGAGGACATTCAGGGTTCTTGAAAACTTACCACATGATCAAGAAGGATTTTTTCTAGGAAGGTCTTAAAATTGATGTTCAAGACATCAAGTCTCCTACAATCATTAGTTATACGAAATGAACATTGGGAAGAAGTTTCAATGTATTTTATTATAAGTTTACCCAAATCTAAAGGAAAGAGTATATGTTGGGCCCTCCATTTTTTAAGAGAACTGATTATGTGTAAAGGTTAAAGTTTTCTAGGAAATCGCAATAGCACAGCAGAAGACTAGAAGCAACGGAAAGTAGCTATGTCGACTCTCCAGTAGAAAGATAACAAGAAGAAGGTCAACAATGAAAATAGATCATATGCAAGCTAGATGAGTAAGCGGAAAGAGCCAGAATCTTCGAGCACATGCAAAGAGAAAAAGGGAAAGTAGGAGAAGCAGAATCAAGAAAGGATAATAGCGGAATCAAGAAGTGGCCAAGAAAACCATACCAATTGGGAATCATGTAATGGGAAAAGGTTGGCACTAGTACATATGGGTGGATTATTCCACGAAAATTTTGCACGTTTCCATTATTTTCATCTTTTTTTTTTAAATAGGGCGGGATTTTTGTCGATATTGCCACGATAGTTCGTCACAATATCCACAAATAGGTTATTTGAACTTGTTCAGGATTTTTGTCGCTATTGCCATGAAAGTTCGTCGCTATTGCCATAATTTTTTGTGGAAAAAGCGACGAAAATCCCCCCTATCTCATTGGTCGATGTTAACGGCTAGTTGACTATTTGATCTATATATACCTGACTTTAAGAGACTTTGTGACACAATTTCTATAGTTGTGACACTGTTCTTGGATTTTGTTTGAGCTATTTATTTTTTCCATCACCCACCGGTTGAACAAATCCAATTATTGATCTACATAGCTCAGATTTTGAACTTGCAAGGTTAGTATGTTTTTTTTATTGGTGTACTCATTTAACTTGTAAACTTTTGTTCAAATGTCCAAATTTCATGTAGCTTGTTTTTTCCTTAATAATATATTATATGTGTAGTACCATATTTCATGTCTTTGGTTTTTGGATCTAGTTAGTGTATTCTATGGAAAAGGGTATGTGGATTCCATAATATTATAGGTTTATGGAATCCACATACCCTTTTCCCTTCAAGGAATCCACATACCCTTTTCCCTTCAATTGTAGCTAGAATGTCTCTCTCTTTTCATTGATAAAGATATGGAATTGATCTTGAAACTCAACCCTAATCAGTGAAATGATAGTAATGGATTGTCATTTTCTTCTCTCTTTTATTTTTAAGAACTAACAAAAAACACCAACAAAGCTTGATTCAATCTTTGATACCACTTGTTACATCCCTAGTACCCAAATGGGATCACACTTGCATAAATTGACAATAATGGTTGGGATACTTGCACGTACACCTAAGGGTTGGCTAGCACTTAGTAATTCAATTAAATGAAGGAAGAAATCTCCATGAATAAAATCTTTAAGTTGACTGTTATATTGATAAATGATAAGTTATGGTATATATAAGATAGGGAGGAAACTCATGTTTATAACAATAAGATACATAAACACTAACCCTAAACTTATTTTAGGTATATATGTCGTTATTATATAAAGGAAACATTTGTACACATATGACCTTATTATAAAGATGTTATCTATGTCATGATTAGGCACATAACAATCACTTTTAATTAACCACCTTCAACCATCTTATCTTATGGTTAGCCACTTTTAACTTTCTTGGCTTATGACTAAGCACCTTTAACAAATTAACTTATGATTATATACCATACTCTTCCAATATAAATAAAGTATATTTGTTTCAACTTTC